>JAJGOT010000080.1:1707500-1998417 GCA_022457155.1 Cladopsammia gracilis | reverse complement strand
TTTTGACCCTCCTTAGTAAACCAAAGTTACAGTCGGCGAAAGAAGCATTAGCAGCTGCTGATGATGTACATGTAGCTTTGTTTACTGAGTTTCATGGGAACGAAGAACTTGTCCAAGCTGCAAGCAAAGTAATGGCTTTGCTTAGTAAAATGTGTGAAAGATCTCTCAAGCAGACAACCCTTGACAGCTTCATTTCACAAAGAGAAAATAAACTGTATAATAAAAGCAAACGATCATGTACAAACTGTTGTACTTATTGGACCTTACTCGCTTTGTTTTGTTAACATTTTTGTTCTGAACACTTGATTTCTGTTTTATTGAATATTTTGGTTGTGTTACATATTCATACATGTATGCTATAAATAAGCATTTTTATTGAAATAAATGTTGTACCTCTCCATAATGGCCACTTCCCTCTGTCCCCAAGGTGGCTGTTGTGAAGAGGTTTGACTGTCGTTCTAAAGGCATTCTATTGTTTTGGCTTTTGTTTCAGTATATGCATTATACAGGGTTGGAAACTACAGTTCAGCATCCTCCATTTCAAGGGTGAGCGAATTTCAGGATGACACCAGAAAGTGTACAATATTTCTATACTTACCAAGAAGATTTGCCACTTGCCTGTGTGATAACATATTTTCTTGATTAAATGCTGGGCCCGAGTTCTAAATAAATGCCCCCTGGCATTTTTTTGAGGTACTGTGTTTTATCTGAGGCCGGTGTTTATTTGAATTTGGTATATTTGTAACTGATTGTTACCATGAAATGTATAGTTTTAGGTGGAATAAACTGCAGCAGCCATTCCACCTAATGATATGTTCCATATGCTTTGTTTCAGTAGAAATATTATATTAATGATTACAGTGTATGCTACAGCCGCTTTAAACTGCTATTTTGTCAGTTTTAAATGAAAAAAAAAAGAAACATTAACAAATAATGACAACAATAGTCACTGCATAGTGTCTATTTTGCTGGATTTTTCGTCAATGGGACTTTCAAGTAATTGAGATGTAAAATTCATCTTTATCATCCTGGGGATCGCTCCATTTTTACTTTATCCAGAGTTAATAGTTTATATGAAAAGACAAATAAAAGTCTCAAGGTCAGGGATCATCAGTTGAATTTCTGTTAAATTTATTGACTATTATAGTCTCTTTGAGACTTCTTGTTTTTTATTTTCATCAAGATAAATTA
Source organism: Cladopsammia gracilis (assembly GCA_022457155.1). Taxonomy (NCBI): domain Eukaryota; kingdom Metazoa; phylum Cnidaria; class Anthozoa; order Scleractinia; family Dendrophylliidae; genus Cladopsammia; species Cladopsammia gracilis. The sequence continues at coordinate 1,997,226 of JAJGOT010000080.1, read as the reverse complement.
GGAATATTTTGATCAATTTACATGTAGCTTTTGAATTAAGAATTTAGGAATAAAAAATCTAAAATGTGATCATGAAAACTGATTTAAAATTACCCCTATTTAATAAATGCAGGCCCCCGAATAGATGCAAGGCAGAGTTTTAAATAAATGCCCCTGGTGTTTAATCAGAAAATGCGGTACATGTAGTTTTTGACTTGCATATCGCCTACATGTTCCTGGAACAATAAGTCCTCTTCAAGTTTAAAATAAGCCCCCCCCCCCCCCCCCCTAGAAGCCCCCTGGAAGTCTTAATAGAATTTTTATGGTTTGCCAGGTTTAATTTCTTTTTTTCTCTTTAGACTTTCACTTGGCTAAACCCTTGTGTGATGGTGTGTAAAGGGAAAATACATGTACACTAAGACCATTGGCAGTCTCGCGTCTTGGAATAGACCCAGCAGTTTGGGCATCAAGTAAGTGGTCCTGAATGGTTGATGCACATAAGATTGACCATAAATAATAATAGTTTTATAAATAATAATAGTAGATAATTTTCGGTACTTATGGAAAATGTAATTTTTTTTCTAGGAAATACATGTACTTGAGATGTTAAAAGAAATCACTGATGGCCCTGGCCTTGAAACACCTTCCATGTAGTTTGCCACAAATAAAATATGCAAAATACCAAGATCTCAAGGAGAGAAATGAAAAAAGAAAAAAGTGGAGAAGGCCAGATGAATGAAATTTCAATAACAAACGTTTACAGAATGAAGAGGTTTTGGCTAAGATACAGTGTAGTTCAGGGTACAGTGTACATGTATCAGATGAAAGACGTTAGTTATTGTCCATATTTACAGTCAAACCGGATGTTCTTTTGATGGCAACTTTGCAAACTTCCGCTGCAACATTGGTATTTTGATTGACAGTTTTTGCTTCGAGCAAGTTGGAAGTTACGCGAGCAAGTTGCAACTTTTGCGAGCAAGTTGCCATTTCAAACTTGTTGTCAGTTGCAAATTGCGAATTTTGCGAAAACACGTCCTTCTTCAGTCATGGCTCACGTACATCGCAATAATACCACCTCGGTTGAGAAAAGAGAGAGAATAATGGTCGTCTGGTGTAAAACAAGAACAAGAACAAATCGCACGCATTGTTGGATTATCAAGGCAAACTGTATCCAATATTGTAAACAGATTTTTACAACACGAGACATATTTTCCCGGTAAACCTGGCTGAGAGGAACGAACAGTTTCTACTCCTGACATCATAGAGTTTGTGGAATACTGCAAGGCAACCAAACCAAGTACTTTCAATTCAGAAATCCGGCAACTGACAGCAAGATTGAAATAGGAACTTGCTTGCGAAAGTTGCAACTTGCTCGCACAACTTCCAACTTGCTCAAAGCAAACTGTCAATCAAAATACCAATGTTGCGGTGGAAGTTTGCAAAGTTGCCATCAAAAGAACATCCGGTTTGACTGTAAATATTGTGTACTAGTAAGTTTCATTGTATTTAACCTTTTTCCAGCCAAATAATTTACCCCATAAGTCAGTTTAATGCTGTGGTATAGTACATAGGTTCATGGGATACAGAGCACATGATGTAATCTAGTTATTCTGAAGTTGACAGAGCAAGTTCAATACTCCTGGAATTTTGAAAGCTTTCACTTGCTGAGTGTGTGGGTTGGGCCAAAAACCCCACCCTCCTGCACACTAATAAAAGGTTATAAAGTTAGCTGAGGTTATTTGTTCATAACAATTAGTTGACAATAAAAAACAAGCTGAAAAGGTCTCTATGGTCTATGGTCTTTGTGATATCCGGAATAATCAAGGACTCGGTAAGGCTGAGGCTGATAACACTACTGTACGTCTTACCTTGACCTTCATTATTCTGGATATCACAAAAACCTCATGCAATGATTGTTTATTATATTATTAATTTATTATTAAGCGAGGCCAACTTAAAAACATGAACAGGGAAAAGTAAAAGTTGTATTTTTATAACAGTTGGTCATAATTTCTATTTATTTTAGGATATTAGCTGTACATGTATGTGATATGGCAGTAAGTTGTTAGTAACATTTTACTGCCATGCTCCGTCACGCGTGACCAGTATTTTGAAAATTTGAATGGATTTTTCAAGTTTACGCGTCGGTTTTGTAAATTCATTCCGAGATTCGGAATTCCCGTAAGAATTTTACCGCATTTTCGGAAACAAAGAGCAACAAAATATCATTTTATTTGAAATGTTACATATCCGAACAATATTTGTTTTTTTATGCGCGTAGCGAAGTTATTTTTCCGTTAACTCGTGACTTTCAAAGTGTTTTCCAGAGAGATCTTCAAGGTTTCATTCAAATCACGGACGTTACAAAGAAATATTCAAATGTTCATTTCAGTCTTGTGATTACTGGTCACGTGTGACAGAGCATGGCTGTAATTTCATTTACTAGAAATGGAAGCACAGTGGCTCACAGTAGCTTGATCAGGACACATGGGAGAATGGAGAATCCATTGAACAAAGAAAACAACATTGTCAAAGTATGTTGATTTAACAATAATTTTCTTATTACCAACCAAGGCTACATGTTGCTTTGTTATTACAGTTATCATAGGGAGCCCAAAGGGCAACAACTCAGTTTTTCTTCTCACTGAAGATACATGTAAGAGTTGCATATTAAATTATGTCCCCCTGGCACTGCCAAAGCACAGCCCTGCCAAACCCATCTTTCTGAATTTTGTAGTACAGTCGAACCTCCGCTAATGGACACCTCCCGTAGGCGGACACCTCCCATAAGCGGACACTTAGTCGTGGTCCCAGCCACATACGAACACAACATTTTTAACCTCCCATAAGCGGACACATTTCTTAAGCGGACACTTTTTCTGGTCCCGATGGTGTCCGTTTATGAGAGGTTTGACTGTACATTAATGACAGGACTCGCGCTAGTCTATCATAAACAAATATTATTGAAACTCCAAACATAATATCAGGTCTTATGTGATACATTCTAGGTCTGCAGGTGTACTAATAGCCCTTTTTACAGTTCCCGGCGCCATATTGGAATAGTAACCGCGCAAACTTGATAGCGAGGCTGGAGGTTACCCAGCGGCAGATTCGAACAGCTGATATAGTAGCTTTTGATGCGCGACTCGAGATTCTTCGTTGAATTTTTCTTTCGGAATGGTTATTAAGTACAAAAACTAAGAAATTTCGACTCTCGATGAGATCCAGAAGCTGAAGGCAAAAGATCTACGAGATATTTTGCGATCTCATTCAGAAACAACCGGAGGAACGAAAGCCGATTTAGTGTTGAAGTTTATGCATTACTTATGCGAGATGTTTTGCCACTTTCAAACAGCGAGGGAAATGAAGAAGTTCTTCGAACACAGGAGCAAGACGAAAATCAAGACGATGGCGACTTAAAATACGACGCAACAATGCGTAGGATCTCAGCGCTTGGATGGTCAAGAGACCTTCGGCATTTGCCAGAAATGAACTTCATACAGTTGTATGACTATCTCGTTGTATCCACGCGCAAGTATCGCCACATGGTTTTAAAGGGAACCCATTACAAGAAACTTAAATCCTATCAATTTTTCTTCGAAGGAAACGTAAAAAAGTTGGAAACTAAAACTTTTGAAAACAAAACTTATGTCAGAGCGAATGTGCTCCCCTCGATGAAGAGGACCCCATACAGAGTTGTTGTCGAGTTCACGCCTACATGTGATGTTTTACGCGCAGCCTGTACTTGCCCCGCCGGTCTCGGATGCATGGAAAAGGAAAGTGTAATCACGTCGGTGGGGTGCTCTTTGCCATAGAAGATTTCATTAGAAGAGGTTTGCAAAATAACCCAGAGCCACTAACTTGCACGTCGCGGCCATCGGTCTGGGTAGTTCCTCGAAATCAAAGTGTTGCCTCCAAGCCACTTGACAAAGTTCTGATACGGAAAATAAGATTTGGAAAGAAGAACATCGGAACACAGGCGAAAATAATCAAGTTTGATCCGAGGGCTCCGCAGCAGCGTGGTCGTGACGAAGAAGGATTTAAAGAACTCAGCGAAAAGCTCCAGGATTGTTTGCCCTCAAGCTCGTTCTTTCTGTTCCATGACCTCCAATCAAACTGTGCAGGTTCTAATGACCAGTCCACTCCAACCTTAGATGGGCGTGAGGAGGGGCAAGAAAGAGGTGAGGAGGATCAAGAAGACACACCATTCAATGACAATTTTGACATCGCAACTGATCGTTTTAAAAGCATTGTTGACGAACATGTCTCTAACATGACAGTATCGGATGAAGAAATTAGTGAAACCGAAAGATTAACAAGAGGGCAGAACAAAAACCAACTGTGGTTTGAAAAACGAAAGTCCCTCCTGACAGCTTCAAATTTTGGTAAAGCTTCCAAAACTAAAGTTGAGCCATCGAATAAACTGAAATCTATGCTATACACTAACTTTATGACCGAGGCTGTGCAGTATGTAATCGAAAGCGAGGAGAAAGCTGTGGCCCTTTACATAGATGAAATGGTGGAAAACGATATCACTGTAAAGGTGGACGAGGTGGGACTTCTACAGTCCAAGGAGAAGCCCTTCCTAGCAGCAAGCCTAGATCGAATAATAACAAATGTGGCCACAAATGAGAAGTGGGGTATGGAGATCAAATCACCATTAAGCAAAGCTGGCATGAGAGTTGAAGATGCCTGCAAAATTAAAAACTTTTTCCTGGAAAAACTTGATGATGGAACAATCAGACTAAAAAGAAATCATGATTATTACATTCAAGTACAAGGCCAACTCCACTCAGCATCTAACTTGGCCCTAAAAGGCATTGTTTTTGTGGTGTATTTTGGAGAAGAAATGCCTCTGTTCAAAGAGAACATCTTCTTTGATAGCATTCGGTGGAGTGATGAACTTCTCCCCAGACTTGAGTATTTTTACAGAAGGGCACTTTTCCCTGAAATGCTCACAATGAGGGTTCAGAGAGGAAAGCTTTTGTATCTCCACGGTGGATGGCAACCATATGGGCAATACTCCTGTACAGTAAATGGATTGAAGTTAAGATTTAATAGGGCCCAATGACTCTACCACTTGTTCTAACAGCTTTTGTCATAAGTAAAGGAGAATAATTAATATTTTACTTCCTGTAGGGCAAAGATTGATAAGTCATGGAAATCAAACATACTGTATGATCAGTTTCAAAGTGAATTAAATCACACTAGCCAGTCACAAAAGGCACAGAAAGTCGTGTAAGATAATCAAAATTCTGATAAATAATCTAAGCCATTCGTGATAAGTTTCGGTTTCAGTTAATCTTGTTGTGCCAAATGGTGCTCTACTGTTTATGTTTCAGTGTAATAATATCCTTCAGCATTTTTTCAGTCAGAGGAGAGTTATCCTGTGAGGCATAACATCGATAGACATCAAAGTTCTCCTTGATGCTCAGCCTAATCAAATCTCTAAGTTAAGAGCATACACAAAGCGATCACCACATGTTTGCACATTCAAAGTTTCGAAAGATTAATTTGATGTTGAGTATTTTTATACTCATTAAAATCATGATAAATGGCTTGAATCAGTAAATAACTTCAATAAGATAAATTTGGAATGATCATGTGCAGTTCCATAAAATATCCATACCCCCATGGGAGGGATTTTTTATAAGAACCCTTCACCCCTCTTGAAATTCTATTTAAACTCTTTACATATCTTTAAAGGTTTTGGTCTTTGGGACCCACCACCCACCCCCAGGAATTTCCAATTCCTCCCTGTAAGGGAGTATGAACATTTTTTGGAACTACAGTATGTACACAATGAGAATCCATAAATTTAATAAATAAATTAATAAATAAATATGGTACAATGTAAGTAGATAGTTTTTTTTTTTGTCAAAGAATTACTGCTGCATTTTCAATACAAAATCAATCATTTTTTCTCTATAATGTTATGACAATGATTTATCAATGGCTATGTTTGAGTTCTTAAGTAAATAATTCTAACAAAAAACATTCCTAAGGTTCAGCTGGGGGCAATAAAGGAGGTAAAAAGTTGGTTAATAATCCACAAACAGTTGCTATTTGTGTAGCATATGGGCTCAAAGTGTTTGGCAACGTTCCATCCAAAATATGGTATGTTTTTATTCTTCCAATAGCCCGCTCGACATGAATTCGAACAGAAGCAAAATTCATTGTTTCCTCTGTTTCTGCAGCTGTCATTTGCTCCCGTCCAGACAAAAATGGTGGTATATTCACTGAAACACCCTCAGGCACGATATTGCCAATGTCAAAACCACGGTCCACCATCACATTATCGCCAGACTCTAGCAAATCACAAATCCCACTTTCTCTTGTAATCTGTTTGTCAGATGCACAACCACCCCAGAGGTCAGATAGGAAAGTCACTTGACCATTTGGAGTTATACCAACAAGCAATTTCCATGTATTGTGGTGTTTATAGTCAGACCACGTTTCTGACTGGGCCAACATAGCTGAAGGTCGCTGAATAAACAACTCAGTACAGTCCAATATTATTCTTGTCGTTGGGTATTGTGCAAATTCCCGGGGCATGTTTTTCCGTATAAGCTCTTGAGAGGGAAATGGGAATAAGTCTTTGAGCTCATAATAAAGAAAATTAACCCATGTGATACAGATTTGAGACACAGAACTAATGCTTACACCAAATCTATCAGCAAGGTCCTGGACAAACAGGCCAGCTTTAAGTCTCATAAGCACCAACAAGAACTCGTCCAGTGGAGCCAGTTTCCTTGAAGGTCCAGGCTTTTTTTTGTTTTCATCTGATTGATAAGGCTGACTTTCTTTCAATGTATTTTCCCCTTTCCAGTATTGCATCTTGGCAATCTTGGGTTTTATATAGTTGAAGAAGGCAATTAATGCATCATAGGAAGGAAAACCAGTATAAAACAAGATAGCAGAACAGTCATTTTTGATCTTGTCAAGTGAAAATTGCCTTCCCACAAGGACTGCATTTTCTTCTTCTGTTTCTCTTAGTTTTTCCTGACATTTGGCAAGTTTCGATTTCCAAGGCAGCTATTTTTGCTTGTAGCTCCAGGATTATGTCAGCTTCAGTTTCAGTTTGAGGATCATCAAATGAAGTATCGATGAAATCATCACCGGGTAACATTGAACTAGACATTAAATCTGATGAAGCTGTCGCAGATTCATGCATTGTTTCAGTAACATGCAACTCATGTACTTCATCTATTGTTTCAAATGACATTCTTTTTGCTGGGGGCTTCCTTTTCAGTTGTTCTCTAGTCCAACTGAACTGAGATGGCTCTGCACCTGACATGGAAAAAAAATTGTCTTATTATTGCATGTCATTTGCACCAAAGGTTTTAACATACAGATTTTACTAGCTGTACAGATATTATATTTTTAAACTTGCTTACAAATATAACAGTTGATTGACTAAACAACTCACATGGGGCTTTAAATCAAATAATAAATAGCAGATCTAGACTGATAAAGACTTGTTTTCCTAAACCTAGACATTTAGAGATCTGTCTATTTGTTAAGTGGGTCAATAGAATAGAATTAGATTTATAAAATATCGTTAGAAATACGACCACAAGTCATATAGTTACAGCGTGATTATAAAGAATTTTTATGGAAAACAGCTACGAATCACTCTGCACATGTAAACAAAAACTTTAGCTTAATTACCTTTCTTCAACTCCCAGCGACCAGAAAGCTTTTTAATGATGTCCTCTTGTGTAAAATGTTCTGAACAAATATAAGTAGAGGTGGTTACAAAGAAATCGTCTTTTCCATGCCGCCTTTTGATTAAGTTACACCAACGATTTCTTTGCTGGGCGTTCGTGGGAAACTTGAAGAACTGATAACTCGTGCGTTGGCCATCCGCATCGTAATAACTGTTGTTACAGTTAAACGCTGCGCAGTACTTCCCTCTTCTTTTCGATTTACTGCTGGGAGTATCTTTGGCGTCTAAATTTTCATCCATCGCCGAAAGAAATACAATAACTTAGCTAGAAAACCTAATTAAACTCGTGAACAACTCGTTCGCCCTCTGAAACTTCTCTTCGACGCGAAACACGGGTCACCTCCAGCCTCGCTATCACGTTTGCGCGGTTACTATTCCAATATGGCGCCGGGAACTGTAAAAAGGGCTATTAATTGATAATGACTGTTGTGAGACAGTTTGCTAATTTAAAGTGCCACTGCGATCAAAATTTTTGATTTTCATTTTTTTACATTTTCGTGTACTGTCTATTAGACTTTCTTACTCATCTTGCCAAATTTCAATCCATTACGAACATAAGAAGTCATTTTATTTTAACATTAATGTCTGAGAATTTATGGCAGCCATTAATCAACCTTGTTCCAAGGCTTGGTTGCGAATGGGATAAAGTGACGTCAAAGGTTCAAACATACATGTACCTCACGGGTTGAAATTATAATAACAATCAGCATAGAAAATTGCACAAAGAACAAGTCCAATGTTTTTGTTGCTTCTCACTTGATTTTCAATACTTATTGTTATTGTTGACGTTACTTTACTTAAATGTTATTGTTGTACATGTACTTATTGTTGACGTTATATAATCTATATATATAATCGAAATTAAAGACGGTAGGGAAAGTTTGGTAGCAGAAAAAAAAATTAAAGCCTTTGAAGTTTGTTGTAGTTGCCGTAAAAAAGGTGCATGGCGGTCCCTTGGGAAAAGTAGTAAAAGTGCAACGAATTTGCATATGTCAAAACAATAATTTGAAACCTGAAAACACACTGGCATGGAGAAAGTCACAAGTATACAGACAATTCTCTGTTTTCTTTGTAGTTTCACTTTCCATGTTAAGATTAAGCTTTTCCAAACTCTCAGCCTTAATTCCAAGTATATTCCACCACGCTAAAACATCACAGAAAGTTTGGAGTGTCTTCGGGCTGGGAATAAACATAAGCCGCGTTTGTTTTCGCAAGCATTCCATTGATCCATCCGCCTGATCTCCGTCTAAGTGAGATAAACATTCGTCGCTTGATTTTTGCTCGTTTTAAGAGCGGGTTGTGTTCCTTGAATCTTGCTCGTGTCTGGCCATAACTGAATTTTCAAACGGGATGGCTTGAATATGGCCCCATTCTCGCTCACATCCAAACGCCTGGCCAAATGTCACAGCGGTACATACGTTTCGCTCTGTTCTTGCTCCATTCTCGTTTGTTTTTCTTACTTGTGTCAGCCAAATCATCGCCATGACTTGTCATGTTTGATTCTTGCACACTAAGCGTGCTATCGATCGCACACTAAGAGAAACAAAAGATTTATCGTGTTAAGTCTTGAAAAACAAAACAAGTGTGCTCTCCTTTGTTAAATCTAGTTAAATATGCGCATATCCGTGTTTTAGGACACACTAAGCGTGTTGTGTCACTGCTGTGTTGTGAGCGTGCTATCACCTTTAGCTTTAAAGTCATATGGAGGGTCACATTTATTATTATGTAATGTAAGGGCATTTTAAAAATGTTTCAGCTTTGCATATCATGCCGTAAAAATGATTTTTGATTTGCTCGAAAACCATTAATTTTTCTTAAAAGTTCATCTGCAGCTAGTGATACATGAGTACTATAACATTTGAAAGTTTCCATTATGAAGTGTCTGACTTAAGATTTTGAAAAGAATTACATTGTTTAAAACAAAGGGCAATAAGCTAGCATTGCTATAGTAACCCCTGTCCCTGGAAACCAGTGACACATAAAACTTCGATCACATTTTATAAACTTGGTGAAGTATAAAAACAATCAAAGTGTGTCTTCTCTGCAAAAGCCGAGTCGAGCCTCCTTAAAGTGCCAATCACCCCTAGAAAGTTATTTTCAGAATCAACTCTATGTACATTGAACAGTTGAATGGTAAAATATTTCTTGTTTTGAACGTCGTGTTAGTGAGTTATAGAGATTCGAATTTACAAAATGCTAATTAGCTGAATCCGGGAAACATTTATTATACAACTACTTGTTTACACCTCCAAGTAATATTTTTTACGAATCAATTGACTATCCACAGTTTATTTTTAGTATTTATCAAATAAATTATCCTCAAGCTGTAAACTGTGCATTGTAAATTGGCGTAGAAATAATGGCAAATTCCCGGGTTGACGTCATCTAATTAGCATTTTGTAAATTCAAATAATCTATAACTCACAAACGCGACGTTCAAAGCAAGAAATATTTTACCATTCAACTATTCAATGTACATAGAGTTGATTCTGAAAATAACTTTCTATGGGTGATAGGCACTTCTAAGGTGAACCACTCCTCAATTTATCTGAAATTTCATTTTTGAAAGAAAAAAAATGTTTCGAAGAAGACTGTTTTGTGTAAAAAATAAACTTTGGGTATTAAGATAATGATGAGTGTCTTTTATTGTGGTTTCCTGTTATAAAAGTGTACAGTTGATCTGCCTGTCAAAAATTACGTCTGCGATGCCCGCTTCTTTCTTGCTTTGCCATTGTCTGACGATGGACGGCAGCACTTAAAAAATTGCCGGCTAAAATAACAGTATGTGCAGATAATTCATCCCAATTTTGAGCAGTGCCATAAATCAAACACATTTTATGCCAAGCGTCAGCTTAGTTGGTATCAGGTATTAAAATTGGACAGCATTCTGTTATAAGTTAAAAAATGGCTTTACTGAAGCAAATCATCAAGTGACATGACAATTCCCCAACCCTCACTTTACAGATCCTGAAGCAACTTGCACTCTCACGACCAGACGATGTGGACATGTTTTTAAAGACTGCAGCTTCACATTTTCTCAAGTTGCAATCCATTTCAATTCTGGTCATTTGCACTTCAAGACACTTTGTTATAGTTTTAGTGCATTAGTGGAGTAATATTGTTAACAGAACTTATCCATTATTTTTAGGTTTGTGTCAATACAAATATGTTTTTTTTTGGCTTGTCAAAGTGATACTAAAATATGTGACATTGCCCCTTTAAGGCACTGCAATCAAAATAGCCACTTGTGTTTAGAGCTAGACTGACGAAAAACCTGTTTCTTACTATTTCAGAGCATGTTTCTACCAACAGAGAAGGAATTCATTGTGAGACTGATTACAGATGACCGGGTCACAGTGACAGTACATGTACAACTGGAAGCCACTTTTAAGGACCTGTTAACATTGTAATATTGTATTGTAATGTTATGTGACATTGAAAGTATGGTACCATAGAATTCTGAAAATAACGCCCCTTCTAAACCAATGTTAATTTTGAAACTTACAGTGCAAAGTTTCTACATGTTTCCACAATATCACCAGCTAATTCTTTTTATCATTTTGCAAACTGCGGATACGTGTGAAGCAATAAAGTGAATATAATCTTTGTATTTTGTAACTGTGCACTCCTGTGATAAACACGAAGCGACAAGATAACAGTCCATCGTACTCAACTTTGCAAGGAGGCATGCCTATCAATTCAATTTGCGCTCTCTTGTTGGCTAACTTGTGAAAACGTTTGATGGTTGCTCATCGATCATGATAAGGCACATCGCACTGTAAATGTCAATTTCCTACCGCTAGACGTGACAATATTGCCCAAAGTAACAGCCCGGCACCCTGAAGTAGCTGCTACTTGAATGTTGCAGCCCCTTTTGGGTGTTAATTCCAAACGAGGGAAAGGGGGCGTTAATTTTGGAATTCTACCGTTTAAAAATTAGGAAAACTATACTCTTAAATATTTTATTTTTGTGTCTACCCTTGGAACCAGGGAGATTCTATGCTGTAACCTGATTCTACTATACACGTCACTTAAGATGAGTTGGGGTTGCTCGTAAGGTTTCTCTGATAGGTTCACATGCATCATACTACATGAAGTACATCATGGATGTTAAGCGTGAACTGTCAAATAAATGACGAAAGTGCTATATCACTAATTACACAATTGACTGCTCGAACATGCCTCGTGAAATTTAGGAACAATTTTTTGTATGCTTGATGTCATGAATGAATATTAATTTTTCATGCAATTCTCTTAGTTAAAAGCTGTAAAAAAAAGGTCCAAAGAATAAATCATGCCTGACAATTACCTAGAATAAACCAAACAAATAAACAGGCATAAGGAAAGACAAGTACAATAGAAATGAGAATTATTTAAATGAAGGTTTGTAAATCCTGATACAGAACAGCTATAATAATACTGCATCACTGATACAGAACACCAATAGATGGTTTTCACTCACATGACCTTCAGTCCTATGGGACTCAAATGACAAAGGCCATGGTGGCCATGTTGGTGCACATAACAAAAGAAGTTCATTAAAATTCTTTTGTAGGTGTGCTCCAATATGGCCACCATGACGTAACATGCAAACCACCTATAGGAATGCTAAAAAGCTGAATCACTATTGTTCTTTTATGAATCATACAAAATATATGCAGCAAAGCTGTATGAATATTTATAATAGGTCGCCTGGGGCTCGCCATTGTAAATGTTCATACAGTTCTGCTGCTCATATTTTATATATTACTTACAGTACTACATTGTATAATATAAGTACAATATGCTGATATGTTATGTGATAGATAAAATATGAGCGGGAGAAATCCCATACAGATCGGACGCGAATATTTTATCTGACTTATGAAATGAAACAATGAGTATAGATCTGTATGAAAAGTTAATGCATACTAATTAGCTCAGCAGAGATCTGTATCAAAAGTTAATGCATACTAATTAGCTCAGCAGAGATCTGTATCAAAAGTTAATGCTACTGTTTAATAATTCATCAACTCAGTTGATCTGTATTGGGGTTTACAAACCTTCATTAAACATTCATTTCTTTTGTATTTTCCTTATGAATTATTAATGAATTTTATAACGGAAAACACAGTTGTGATATAACAATGAAACAGCTGTCCATGGTTGCAACCCTACCTTAACGGTTTCTGTCGTATTGGTGTCTCGCAAAGTCAACTTTTTTACGTAGTCAGATCAGCCTTGCAGTTTATTGTATGTTTGTTAATTTTTTGGTTGATTATGTCTCTTGCAGATCCTACATGTACGTATACTGTTAGCAGCTTTACCATTTGCAGTCTTTTGCAGATTTTACTTTTATCTCAGAATAGGCCATTTTCACAATGACGTTATTTACTACAACTCCCAGAGTTCACTTTGTTTTTCCTTTCTTATTAAAATTTTGAATCCAGTTGAGGTTTAAGGTGGAATGGTACCCTAAAATACGTTGGTTTTTTTAAAATGGCAAAATTGGAATCTTAAAACACTTGAGAATCCCATTTTGAAAAAATTTCACTAAATTTGCAGCACTAAACAAGTGAACTATAAGATAACTGAATGGTGGTATATAATTTTCCCGTAGCAATGGCCCTAGCAACTATTGTTTACATTAGTTAAATGCTCATAAAACCTGCTCAATGAATGCTCCCGCGCTTATAATTTATCTAGAATCGATTGTTTTAACTTTAAGTACGTTTTTCTCAAATGTTGGAATTTGACTAAACACGTTGCAGCTCAACACCTCTCTGAAAGAGTATTTTACCTGAAGCAATAAATTTTGCTACAGTCATTTGTGAAGAGGATTGCTGTATGCAATGAACTAACATCAGAATAATTTTCCAAATTCTAACAAAATTATCCAATATGTCAATAGGGTGTGGCAAGAAATGTTCGTCACTTTGCACCCTTGTAAAATGAAAGAAGACTGATGTAGATTGTCATGGTTTTAGTTCATTGCACAGATCTCTGTGTGCTAAACAAGCTCTGAAATTTTCAGGTCCAAATGTTGCATAAATAGAGAGTTATAGCTGCCAGCGTTTGGGTAATAAAACATGGAGTTTAGGGCGTGGCATGGTTGCCATGGAGACCATAAACCCCATAACACATGTCAATCAATTTCTCTTGATAAGTGTAATAACTTGGCATTTAAGAAATCTTGAACTTAATGCAAAATTTTCCATGTCTTTGGGTATGATACCACCTTAAATAGCAATAGGCATTGTTTGGAGAACAAGACACTGAAGGATTCTATTAGCTGTAGTAAAATGATGTCATCTTAAAATGGCCTATTGCAGCAAATGCTGGCTTACAAGTCTCAAGTCTTCACTGTAAATAATTTGCATTAGGTCAATTCTCTATTTTCAAATTGCCCATAATACACTTTGGTTGCCCCCCAAATTTTGCATAAACTACGGATTTGAAATGCTCTTGGGAATATGCAGTCCTCCCAAGAGCATTTACAAACAATAGTTCATGCAAAATTTTTGGGGCAAACAAAGTGTATTATTTCGAATGCAATTCGAAAATAGAGAAATCAGAATAAAGAACTACTTATGAGCTGTAAATAGTCTGCTTTTTTAAGTTACATGCACATATCAATGCACCTGGGAAGTCGTGAAAACGTTTTTTTTTTTTACGATTTTAATAATTTCTCTACAGCTGATCCCAATTTTACGGTATATGAAGGAGTCGTTAGCTCTCATAACTTTTCCCCCTGTATTAAATATACCACAAACTTAATGAAGCTATCACACAATCTCTGTAAACAAAACCATAGCAAGCTGTTCTAAGATCATGTTTTGTTCCACAAAAACATAGCGTCCAATGCCTAACCAGCGATCAGTCAGAAAAATGGTTAGGAATCATTTCCTATATCGGTGCTGAATTGTTAACCAAACGAAGCAAAAATGCAGCTTCATAACATTGCATACTCCAGATGTAACTAACTTTATAACGATGCTGCTTTGAGGCAACACGCAACCCACACGCATTAACCTGAATCCCTGTTTCTGTAAAATAACACAACTTGGAATATTCCTGCCCCGTTTCCTGTGATCCATCGGAAGGAATAGCAGGGTTAACTGTAACTAAACAAAAAATGAATAAATTAAACCCTGGAAGCGAGTGGGAAAGTCCCTTTCCCACTGCTGTCCTCCAGTCCCTCTGGGACTGGAAGAAGCGAGTGGGAAAGTCCCTTTCCCACTGCTGTCCTCCAGTCCCTCTGGGACTGGAAGAAGCGAGTGGGAAAGTCCCTTTCCCACTGCTGTCCTCCAGTCCCTCTGGGACTGGAAGAAGCGAGTGGGAAAGTCCCTTTCCCACTGCTGTCCTCCAGTCCCTCTGGGACTGGAAGAAGCGAGTGGGAAAGTCCCTTTCCCACTGCTGTCCTCCAGTCCCTCTGGGACTGGAAGAAGCGAGTGGGAAAGTCCCTTTCCCACTGCTGTCCTCCAGTCCCTCTGGGACTGGAAGAAGCGAGTGGGAAAGTCCCTTTCCCACTGCTGTCCTCCAGTCCCTCTGGGACTGGAAGAAGCGAGTGGGAAAGTCCCTTTCCCACTGCTGTCCTCCAGTCCCTCTGGGACTGGAAGAAGCGAGTGGGAAAGTCCCTTTCCCACTGCTGTCCTCCAGTCCCTCTGGGACTGGAAGAAGCGAGTGGGAAAGTCCCTTTCCCACTGCTGTCCTCCAGTCCCTCTGGGACTGGAAGAAGCGAGTGGGAAAGTCCCTTTCCCACTGCTGTCCTCCAGTCCCTCTGGGACTGGAAGAAGCGAGTGGGAAAGTCCCTTTCCCACTGCTGTCCTCCAGTCCCTCTGGGACTGGAAGAAGCGAGTGGGAAAGTCCCTTTCCCACTGCTGTCCTCCAGTCCCTCTGGGACTGGAAGAAGCGAGTGGGAAAGTCCCTTTCCCACTGCTGTCCTCCAGTCCCTCTGGGACTGGAAGAAGCGAGTGGGAAAGTCCCTTTCCCACTGCTGTCCTCCAGTCCCTCTGGGACTGGAAGAAGCGAGTGGGAAAGTCCCTTTCCCACTGCTGTCCTCCAGTCCCTCTGGGACTGGAAGAAGCGAGTGGGAAAGTCCCTTTCCCACTGCTGTCCTCCAGTCCCTCTGGGACTGGAAGAAGCGAGTGGGAAAGTCCCTTTCCCACTGCTGTCCTCCAGTCCCTCTGGGACTGGAAGAAGCGAGTGGGAAAGTCCCTTTCCCACTGCTGTCCTCCAGTCCCTCTGGGACTGGAAGAAGCGAGTGGGAAAGTCCCTTTCCCACTGCTGTCCTCCAGTCCCTCTGGGACTGGAAGAAGCGAGTGGGAAAGTCCCTTTCCCACTGCTGTCCTCCAGTCCCTCTGGGACTGGAAGAAGCGAGTGGGAAAGTCCCTTTCCCACTGCTGTCCTCCAGTCCCTCTGGGACTGGAAGAAGCGAGTGGGAAAGTCCCTTTCCCACTGCTGTCCTCCAGTCCCTCTGGGACTGGAAGAAGCGAGTGGGAAAGTCCCTTTCCCACTGCTGTCCTCCAGTCCCTCTGGGACTGGAAGAAGCGAGTGGGAAAGTCCCTTTCCCACTGCTGTCCTCCAGTCCCTCTGGGACTGGAAGAAGCGAGTGGGAAAGTCCCTTTCCCACTGCTGTCCTCCAGTCCCTCTGGGACTGGAAGAAGCGAGTGGGAAAGTCCCTTTCCCACTGCTGTCCTCCAGTCCCTCTGGGACTGGAAGAAGCGAGTGGGAAAGTCCCTTTCCCACTGCTGTCCTCCAGTCCCTCTGGGACTGGAAGAAGCGAGTGGGAAAGTCCCTTTCCCACTGCTGTCCTCCAGTCCCTCTGGGACTGGAAGAAGCGAGTGGGAAAGTCCCTTTCCCACTGCTGTCCTCCAGTCCCTCTGGGACTGGAAGAAGCGAGTGGGAAAGTCCCTTTCCCACTGCTGTCCTCCAGTCCCTCTGGGACTGGAAGAAGCGAGTGGGAAAGTCCCTTTCCCACTGCTGTCCTCCAGTCCCTCTGGGACTGGAAGAAGCGAGTGGGAAAGTCCCTTTCCCACTGCTGTCCTCCAGTCCCTCTGGGACTGGAAGAAGCGAGTGGGAAAGTCCCTTTCCCACTGCTGTCCTCCAGTCCCTCTGGGACTGGAAGAAGCGAGTGGGAAAGTCCCTTTCCCACTGCTGTCCTCCAGTCCCTCTGGGACTGGAAGAAGCGAGTGGGAAAGTCCCTTTCCCACTGCTGTCCTCCAGTCCCTCTGGGACTGGAAGAAGCGAGTGGGAAAGTCCCTTTCCCACTGCTGTCCTCCAGTCCCTCTGGGACTGGAAGAAGCGAGTGGGAAAGTCCCTTTCCCACTGCTGTCCTCCAGTCCCTCTGGGACTGGAAGAAGCGAGTGGGAAAGTCCCTTTCCCACTGCTGTCCTCCAGTCCCTCTGGGACTGGAAGAAGCGAGTGGGAAAGTCCCTTTCCCACTGCTGTCCTCCAGTCCCTCTGGGACTGGAAGAAGCGAGTGGGAAAGTCCCTTTCCCACTGCTGTCCTCCAGTCCCTCTGGGACTGGAAGAAGCGAGTGGGAAAGTCCCTTTCCCACTGCTGTCCTCCAGTCCCTCTGGGACTGGAAGAAGCGAGTGGGAAAGTCCCTTTCCCACTGCTGTCCTCCAGTCCCTCTGGGACTGGAAGAAGCGAGTGGGAAAGTCCCTTTCCCACTGCTGTCCTCCAGTCCCTCTGGGACTGGAAGAAGCGAGTGGGAAAGTCCCTTTCCCACTGCTGTCCTCCAGTCCCTCTGGGACTGGAAGAAGCGAGTGGGAAAGTCCCTTTCCCACTGCTGTCCTCCAGTCCCTCTGGGACTGGAAGAAGCGAGTGGGAAAGTCCCTTTCCCACTGCTGTCCTCCAGTCCCTCTGGGACTGGAAGAAGCGAGTGGGAAAGTCCCTTTCCCACTGCTGTCCCCCAGTCCCTCTGGGACTGGAAGAAGCGAGTGGGAAAGTCCCTTTCCCACTGCTGTCCCCCAGTCCCTCTGGGACTGGAAGAAGCGAGTGGGAAAGTCCCTTTCCCACTGCTGTCCCCCAGTCCCTCTGGGACTGGAAGAAGCGAGTGGGAAAGTCCCTTTCCCACTGCTGTCCCCCAGTCCCTCTGGGACTGGAAGAAGCGAGTGGGAAAGTCCTTTCCCACTGCTGTCCCCCAGTCCCTCTGGGACTGGAAGAAGCGAGTGGGAAAGTCCCTTTCCCACTGCTGTCCCCCAGTCCCTCTGGGACTGGAAGAAGCGAGTGGAAAGTCCCTTTCCCACTGCTGTCCCCCAGTCCCTCTGGGACTGGAAGAAGCGAGTGGGAAAGTCCCTTTCCCACTGCTGTCCCCCAGTCCCTCTGGGACTGGAAGAAGCGAGTGGGAAAGTCCCTTTCCCACTGCTGTCCCCCAGTCCCTCTGGGACTGGAAGAAGCGAGTGGGAAAGTCCCTTTCCCACTGCTGTCCCCCAGTCCCTCTGGGACTGGAAGAAGCGAGTGGGAAAGTCCCTTTCCCACTGCTGTCCCCCAGTCCCTCTGGGACTGGAAGAAGCGAGTGGGAAAGTCCCTTTCCCACTGCTGTCCCCCAGTCCCTCTGGGACTGGAAGAAGCGAGTGGGAAAGTCCCTTTCCCACTGCTGTCCCCCAGTCCCTCTGGGACTGGAAGAAGCGAGTGGGAAAGTCCCTTTCCCACTGCTGTCCCCCAGTCCCTCTGGGACTGGAAGAAGCGAGTGGGAAAGTCCCTTTCCCACTGCTGTCCCCCAGTCCCTCTGGGACTGGAAGAAGCGAGTGGGAAAGTCCCTTTCCCACTGCTGTCCCCCAGTCCCTCTGGGACTGGAAGAAGCGAGTGGGAAAGTCCCTTTCCCACTGCTGTCCCCCAGTCCCTCTGGGACTGGAAGAAGCGAGTGGGAAAGTCCCTTTCCCACTGCTGTCCCCCAGTCCCTCTGGGACTGGAAGAAGCGAGTGGGAAAGTCCCTTTCCCACTGCTGTCCCCCAGTCCCTCTGGGACTGGAAGAAGCGAGTGGGAAAGTCCCTTTCCCACTGCTGTCCCCCAGTCCCTCTGGGACTGGAAGAAGCGAGTGGGAAAGTCCCTTTCCCACTGCTGTCCCCCAGTCCCTCTGGGACTGGAAGAAGCGAGTGGGAAAGTCCCTTTCCCACTGCTGTCCCCCAGTCCCTCTGGGACTGGAAGAAGCGAGTGGGAAAGTCCCTTTCCCACTGCTGTCCCCCAGTCCCTCTGGGACTGGAAGAAGCGAGTGGGAAAGTCCCTTTCCCACTGCTGTCCCCCAGTCCCTCTGGGACTGGAAGAAGCGAGTGGGAAAGTCCCTTTCCCACTGCTGTCCCCCAGTCCCTCTGGGACTGGAAGAAGCGAGTGGGAAAGTCCCTTTCCCACTGCTGTCCCCCAGTCCCTCTGGGACTGGAAGAAGCGAGTGGGAAAGTCCCTTTCCCACTGCTGTCCCCCAGTCCCTCTGGGACTGGAAGAAGCGAGTGGGAAAGTCCCTTTCCCACTGCTGTCCCCCAGTCCCTCTGGGACTGGAAGAAGCGAGTGGGAAAGTCCCTTTCCCACTGCTGTCCCCCAGTCCCTCTGGGACTGGAAGAAGCGAGTGGGAAAGTCCCTTTCCCACTGCTGTCCCCCAGTCCCTCTGGGACTGGAAGAAGCGAGTGGGAAAGTCCCTTTCCCACTGACTTAGCATTGAAGTAGCCAGACACAATTTTTTGGCCGAATAAACCAGCAGTGGCTTAATGGCAGTTTATTACTGTCTATTATGAATAAAAAATAATTTTCTTGGAACCTTAGTTAGACTTTTAAGAGCATATTTGGAATAGTTTCTTTATTTTGCCCTTAAATTCATTTCTAAATCAGTGGATAATAGGAAAAAATTTCATTGGTTGTACAGTTCTCTGATCCTGAAAGTTGCAGTGTCTTTTTCTTCAACAGTCGACTGTTGCATAATTATGGCTCTTGATCTTGTAAAGCGTACCTTTGTCATCATCAGTCTTCTCCATTAGGAAATGTTTGATTTTCGAGGACTTGAATTAATCTTTTTAAGATTCCATACCAGCACTGAAGTCCAGGAACTCAGTTTCCAAGCCAAGACCAGTGCTGTTTTGAAACTTTCCAACAGAATGTGCTGTTTGAAAGAAGACATACATGAATTAACTTTGTGTGTGTTATAAAGATGCTATTAATAATGTTATAAACATGCCTCTACTTCTTACCATGGGTACCAAATTAACCCTATCCAGACCGGGCTTTAAATTGTTAATGCCTGATGAATTTACCGTGTTTTTTTAAATAAAGATGATGATGATGACCGTCTGGACCCCCCCCCCCCCATGTGACTTGTTGTTATGAATTCTAGTAACTACAGATACTTTGGTGTCATAATGACGTAACGTGACGTCATTATGCGTCATATGGTCGATTTTATTGGCTAAAACAGTCATCAATATTTTCTCTATTTTGAACATAGAACAACAGTACTTTAACAGCTACCTATTTGATAAAAGTCTGATATTTGTTTACTAACACTGTTTTTGTTGTTAACAATGACAGTGACGTCGTTATGACGTCATATACAATGAAATAACCAACTGAAACGTTCTATAAGGCATATCTCTGAAACGGTAGTGTTCATACCAAACTTTCACATATTGATGCAGGAGTAAAAGTTAATGAATTCGTACACTTTGTTGCCATGGTAACAGCATGTGACGTCATAGAAATGATGTGTACATTTTCTTAAAAACTGCAACAGATAACTTTGCAAATTATGACTTTTCATGTACCTAATGAATTCAAAAAAGCTTTCTCAAGTGAAAAGGACATTTTTATGATATTTTGACAATAAATGTTTAGAGATAATGGGATTACACAGACAGGTAAATAAATTTCCCATTTTATTGCCCACCATCTTGGATCCGCCATCTTAATTAGTCCAAACGTGTTTATTTCGATAAAAACACCGAAAAATAAAGCAAATGGACTGCTAAAGCTTAGTTTATTGTGGGCAAATGTTTTAAAATCCAAAATATGAACCAATAATAAAATTATAGAGAGAAAAGGCCTTTAGTAAAACTTCGATCCGCCATCCTGGATTTTGACATTTCATATTCCTTATTTTCCTAAAATTACCGTTAATTAACCTTAATTAATAAACAATTATACATAATTTGATCAATTGTCGCTAAATTAAGTGGAAAATATTAATTCGATAAGAAAACTTTGAAATAATCTTGATTAAAGCAAAAAATGCTAATTTTGTAAAACATAGGTGTCAAAAAGCGGTTGCTATGGAAACGTCAATCTCGGTGGACAAAGGACGCTAAGAGAAAATGTTTCCAGATAATTTTAGTTAAAGTCACCAAATTTGGTGGTCATTGCATCGACAGTTTTGAAACGACAACTTCAAAGTTCGAGCGGGCTCCTAAATCTTGAGTCCATGGTTTAAATATTAAACCGTGTGACCAAAAGTCATGTAAAGTAACACTTTCGTATGGTAGTGGTTCTAAGTTTTCAGTCCGTCTATGAAATTCTCAACATGCGACAAATGAAAGCCAATAAAAGCCAGCTGAAATTGCCCACTCCAGAAACTATGAAAAATACCATAATAGTCTTTTACGTGCAGGCTCAGCCTCACCGCCCAATTTATACTGGAGACTGATGATCCGTCTGGACGAACTTGGGCAAACATTCGTTAGTTCGTCTGATAATCCGTCTGTGTATAAACAGGGGCAAAGAGACGGATTATCCGTCCAGATAAACTATCTGCTTAGTTCGTCTGCCAAGACGAACTTAGCAGATAGTTCGTCTTAACGGGTGATCCGTCTCTTTGCCCGTGTTTATACACAGACTGATTATCAGACGAACTAGCGAATGTTTGCCCAAATCATCCGTCTCCAGTATAAATCGGGCCAATGTGTGTTCGTATAAAAATGTGCACCGTATGCAAATTGCCAGGAAGTTGAAGCATAGCACGTACAGTTCGTGCTGAAAACAAAAGAAATTGGAAAAATCAGGCTTAAATCAAGCACCACCCAAACGTGCACTTTAAAGAGTATTTTTCATAGTTTCTGGAGTGGAGAATCCTAAGGCTCCGTCCACACTAATGCGTTTTCGTTTGAAAACGCATACTTTTTTATCCGTTTTTGCCGATCGTCCACACTAAAACGATCAAAAACGGAGATGTTAATCTATGAAAACAGAGGTTTTCGAAAACGCTTTTCAGAGTGGAGACTTTTGAAAACGCAGGTCTATCGTTTTAGTGTGGATGGCAAAAACGAAGCTTTCCAACGCTTACGTCACAACTATTGGAGCATGCGTATTGAACAGAAAAAACGTCCGAGCAGAGCCTGGTGATGAAAACGTTTCCCCTGGGTGTCAAAAACGATGTGAAAACGCTAGTGTGGACGCGGATCTTTTTATCCGTTTTCGGGAACCAAAAACGGAGGTTTTAAAAAACGCATTAGTGTGGACGGAGCTTAAATGAGTGACCATTCAAATGAAAGCTACAAATGCGTACGTTCCCGTGGCACTTCCTTTTCAACATTTACAGTCCGTGGATAAAATCCTATATAAATGTGTGATCGTTGAAATGAAAGCTACGAAGGCGTACTTTCCTTTGGTACGTTTTCAATATTTACAGTCCGTGGATAAAACGTTGAATGTGCGACCATTCGAATAAAAGCCACAAAGGCCTACTTGGACTCATGCGGTACTGTACACCTTGTGCTAATGGTCACTGATAGAAAACAAATTAAGTAGAAAAATATTTTTCCATTATCTCGTAAAATTGGATTGAAAAAAAATCCTAAAAATTAGGAGTGGAAAGTCAAGTGACGTAGCAAGTCCATTCATGTCAGCGAAAACAATTATTTTCAACAATTAAAAGCCTCTGACGAAATTTAAAGTCAATAAGTCAATTATATTTTAAACAAACCACCCTCCTTAAAATCAAACGAGACCAATTCCTTAATTCACCCGAGCATCCAGATACCACGCAGCATTTTACAACCTCTAATTTCATTGGACCTGTATATCATGCAGCTCTATTGTTTTTAGGTCTAGGGTCTATTGTTAGCCATTGTTGTGTTGTTTGTTCTATTGTTTTCTCAGTAAATCAGAGAAGACCTTGTAAGAGCTTCGTACTGCCCCCGAGCATGAAAGCTACAAAGGCGATGCCTCATAATGATACTGTTTCAAAATTGTGATCTGGTGTATGAAATCTTAAGTATGTGGACATTCAATTAAAAGAAAGGCGGATTATCCTGTTGAACTGTTTCCGACGTTTGTGTCTGTGAATGAAATCCTAAATGTGTTACCATTCAAATGAAAGCTACAAAGGCGTTGCTTCATATGGTACTGTTTCAAAATTGTTATCTCGTGCATGAAATCCTAAATATGTGACCATTCAATTCAAAGAGAGGCGTATAGAGTGTTTTCACGTGACGTCACGGCGGCCATATTGGTGTCCCAAAACAATGAAATGGCGGCCATGTTGGTGTCCCAAACGAATCCTATGGGACTTTAGCTCTATTCTTATTTAAACATTTGCTATTGTTTAAGCACTCCAATATGGCCGCCCGTCACGTGAGTGAAAACACTCAATTACACTGTCGAACTGTTTCCGACGTTTGAGTCTGTGGATGGAATCCTAAATGTGTAACCATTCAAATGAAAGCTACAAAGGCATTGCCTCATATGGTACTGTTTCACAGATATGATCTCGCGCATGAAAACCTAAATATGTGACCATTCAAAGAAACGAGTATTATCCTGTCGCACTGTTTCAGACGTTTGAGTCTGTTTGAGGCGTTGCCTCATATGGTACTGTTTCAAACTTGTGATCTCGTGCATGAAATCCTAACTATGTGACAATTTAAAGAAAGGCGTATTATCCCGTGGAACTGTTTCACACGTTTAAAGTCTGTGGTTAGAATCCTAGTAAATGTGTAACCATTCAATTGAAAGCTACAAAGGCGTGCCCTCATATGTTACTGTTTCAAAATTGCGATCTCGTGCATGAAATCCTAAATGTGTGACCATTCAAAGAAAGGCGTATTATCCTGTGGAACCGTTTCAGACGTTTGAGTCTGTGGATGGAATACTAATGTGTAACCATTCTTATAATATAGAGGACAAAATTACTGAAAGCTGATTGGGTGACGAAGACGGTATTTTTTCTTAATTGAGGTCAAAATTGCTCGCTCCTGATTGGTCGAGCATCAAAATTTATCACTCGTGATTGGTTGAGCGCGTCATTCTGATTGCATTCAGTTGGCTTGGCGGGATTTTGAAGAAAATTTACAAACAGAGCCCTCGCATGTTTCACCGGAGATTTTGTTAAAAAGAAGGAATGAAATCGGATGATACGCAAGAAAGGAATTCAGTTTGCGATGATGAAGACCTTGAAGAAATTCATGGCCACAAAAGCCGGTTAAGTTCCATAACTTCAATGAATATATGCGGTTTTCTGCGGAACTAAAGAAAAGAACTTTCACAGATTTTGCTGAAAGGTACAATTTACATTTAACAGGAGAAAGAATAAGGCTGAAAGAAGCGAAAGAAAGGAAATAAATCGCCAAACGTGCAAGTTAGTTTGAACTCGCCATTTGTTGTTGTAATCAAAGCGACAAAACCTTCAGAACACACTTGTACGCTGAAATAAAATTAACTTTGTTTTTGTCGTAAGGTTTTCTTTTATCGATAAATTAGACTTAGTTTTCTAGAATCGTAATAGCCAAATGTATCTTTGACCGATTAAAAATTTATTTAACAACAGTGAGTTGAAAAATTTTCCTAGTCAGTTGAAAGCTACAAAGGCGTTGTCTCATATGACACTGTTTCATATGGTACTGTTTGAAAAATTGTGATATCGTACATGAACTCCAAAATATGTGACCATTCAAAGAAAGGCGTATTATCCTGTCGAACTGTTTCAGAAATTCGAGTCTGTGGATGGAATCGTTAATGTGCAACCATTCAAATGAAAGCTACAACGGCGTTGCCTCATATGGTACTGTTTCAAAATTGTTAACTCGTGCATGAAATCCTAAATGTGCGACCATTCAAAGAAAGGCGTATTATCCTGTTGAACTATTCCAGCAGTTTGAGCCTGGATGGAACCCTAAATGTGTACTGACCATTCACATGAAAGCTACAAAGGCGTTGTCTGATATGGTAGTGTTTCATAATTGTGATTCCGTAAATGAAATCTTAAATGTATGACCATTCAAAGAAAGGCGTGTCATCTTGTCGAACTGTTTCAGACGTTTGAGTTTGTAAATGAAATCCTAAAAGTGAAACCATTCATATGTTACTGTTTCAAAATTGTGATCTCGTGCATGAAATCCTAAATATATGACCATTCAAAGAAAGGCGTATTATTCTGTCGAACTGTTTCAGTCTGTAAATGGAATCCTAAATGTGTATGTAACCATTCAAATGAAAGCTACAAAGATGTTGCCTCATGAAGTTCTATGTCATGTTACTGTTTGAAAATTGTGGTCTCGTGCATGAAATCCTAAATATATGACCATTCAAAGAAAGGCATGTCATCCTGTCAAACTGTTTCAGACGTTTGAGTCTGTAATTGGAATCCTAAATGTGTTACCATTCAAATGAAAGCTACAAAGGCGTTGCCTCGTACGATTCTGTTTCAAAGTTGTGTTCTCGTGCATGAAATCCTAAACGTGTCAACATTCAAACAAAGACGAATTATTCTGTGGAACCGTTTCCGACGTTTGACTCTGTGGATGGAATCCTCAATGCGTAACCATTCAAATGAAAGCTACAAAGGCGTTGCGTTGCCTCATATGATACAGTTTAAAAATTGTGATCCCGTGCATGAATTCCTAAATGTGCGACCATTCAAAGAAAAGCGTATTATCCTGTGAAACCGTTTCACACGTTTGAGTCTGTGGTTAGAATCCTAAATGTGTAACCATTCAAATAAAATCTACAAAGGCGTTGCCTCATGTGGTACTGTTTCAAAATTGTGATCTCGTGCACAAAATCCTAAATGCGTGACCATTCAAAGAAAGGCGTATTATCATGTTGAACTGTTTCAGACGTTTGAATCTGTGGAAGGAATGCTAAATGTGTAACCATTAAAATGTAAGATAGAAAGGCGTTGCGTTGCCTTTGCGTTTACCATTCAATTGAAAGCTACCAAGGCGTTGTGACATATGGCTTTGTTTCAAAATTGTGATCTCGTGTATGAAATCCTGAATGTGTGACCATTCATAGATAGGTGTATTATCCTGTGAAAATGTTTCAGACTTTTGAGTCTGGTTGGAGTCGTAAATGTGTAACGATTCAAACGAAAGCTACAAAGGCGTTGCCTCAAATGGTACTGTTTCAAACTTGCGATGTCGTGCATGAAATTCTAAATGTGTGACCATTCAAAGAAAGGCTTATTATCCTGTGGAACTATTCCAGCAGTTTGAGTCTGGATGGAAGCCTAAATGTGTTACCATTCAAATGAAAGCTACAAAGGCGTTGCCTCATATGCTACTGTTTCAAAATTGTGATCTCGTGCATGAAATCCTAAATATATGACCATTCAAAGAAAGGCGTATTATCCTGTCAAACTGTTTCAGACGTTTGAGTCTGTAAATGTAATCCTAAATGTGTTACCATTCAAATGAAAGCTACAAAGGCGTTGCCTCATATGATTCTGTTTCAAAGTTGTGATCTCGTGCATTAAATATTAAATGTGTGACCATTCAAGGAAAGGCGTATTAATTTATCCTGTTAAACCTTTTCAGACGTTTGAGTCTGTCCATGGAATCCTAAATGTGTAACTATTTTAAAATGAAAGCTACAAAGGCGTTGCGTTGACTCGTATGGTACTGTTTCCAAATTGTGATGTCGTGCATGAAATCCTTTATGTGTGACTATTCAAAGAAAGGCGTATCATTCTGTGGAACTATTCCAGCAGTTTGAGTCTGTGGATGGAATCCTAAATGAACCATTCAAATGAAAGCTACAAAGGCGTTGCCTCATATTGCACAGTTTCAAAATTGTGATCTCGTGCATGAATTCCTAAATGTGTGACCATTCAAAGAAAGGCGTATTATCTTGTGGAACAATTCCAGCAGTTCGAGTCTATGAATGGAATCCTAAATGTGTAGTGACCATTCACACGAAAGCTACAAAGGCGTTGTCTGATATATGGTAGTGTTTCAAAATTGTGATTTCGTGCATGAAATCTTAAATGTGTGACCATTCAAAGAAAGGCGTGTCATCTTGTCGAACTGTTTCAGACGTTTGAGTTTGTAAATGCAATCCTAAATGTGAAACCATTCATATGTTACTGTTTCAAAATTATGATCTCGTGCATGAAATCCAAAATATATGACCATTCAAAGAAAGGCGTATTATCCTGCCGAACTGTTTCAGTCTGTAAATGGAATCCTAAATGTGTATGTAACCATTCAAATGAAAGCTACAAAGGTGTTGCCTCATGAAGTTCTATGTCATGTTACTGTTTGAAAATCGTGGTCTCGTGCATGAAATCCTAAATATATGACCATTCAAAGAAAGGCATGTCATCCTGTCAAACTGATTCAGACGTTTGAGTCTGTAAATGGAATCCTAAATGTGTTACCATTCAAATGAAAGCTACAAAGGCGTTGCGTTGCCTCATATGATACAGTTTAAAAATTGTGATCTCGTGCATGAATTCCTAAATGTGTGACCATTCAAAGAAAGGCGTATTATCCTGTGGAACTATTCCTGCAGTTTGAGTCTGTGGATGATATCCTAAATGTGTAACCATTCAAATGAAAGCTACAAAGGCGTTGCGTTGCCTCATATGATACAGTTTAAAAATTGTGATCTCGTGCATGAATTCCTAAATGTGTGACCATTCAAAGAAAGGCGTATTATCCTGTGGAACTATTCCGCAGTTTGAGTCTGTGGATGATATCCTAAATGTGTAACCATTCAAATGAAAGCTACAAAGCCTTTGTTTTATATGGTACTGTTTCAAGATTGTGATTTCGTGCATGAAATCCTAAATATGTGACCATTCAAAGAAAGGCGTCATCCTGTTCAACTGTAAGTTTCAGACGTTTGTGTCTGTGGATGGAATCCTAAATGTGTACCCACACAAATGAAAGCTACAAAGGCGTTACCTCGTATGGCAGCTTTCAAAATTGTGATTTCGTGCATGAAATCCTATATGTGACCATTTAAAGAAAGTCGTATTAGGTCGTATTTTCCTGTGGAACTGTTTCAGACGTTTTTGAGTCTGTTGATAGAATCCTAAATGTGTAGCCATTCAAATGAAAGCTTCAAAGGCGTTGCCACATATGCTACTGTTTAAAAATTATGATCTCGTGCATGAAATCCTAAATATGTGACGATTCAAAGAAAGGCGTATTATCCTGTTGAACTGTAAGTTTCAGACGTTTGTGTCTGGATGGAATCCTAAATGTGTACCCACACAAATGAAAGCTACAAAGGCGTTATCTCGTATGACAGCTTTGAAAATTGTGATCTCGTGCATGAAATCCAAAATGTGTGACCATTCAAAGAAAGGCGTATTATCCTATTGAACTGTAAGTTTCAGACGTTTGTGAGTCTGTTGATAGAATCCTAAATGTGTAACCATTCAAATGAAAGCTTCAAAGGCGTTGCCTCATATGGTACTGTTTGAAAATTGTGATCTCGTGCATGAAATCCTAAATGTGTGACCATTCAAAGAAAGGCGTATTATCCTGCGGTACTGTTTCAGACGTTTGAGTCTGTGGATGGAATCCTAGATGTGTAACTAATCAAATGAAAGCTACAAAGCCTTTGTTTCATATGGTACTATTTCAAAATTGTGATTTCGTGCATGAAATCCTAAATATGTGACCATTCAAATAAAGGCGTATGATCCTGTGGAACTATTCCTGCAGCATTCCTAAATACCAGTGTTTATATAACATTAATATTGTACTATGGTACTGTTCCTGCAGCATTCCTGCACTATTCCTTAATGTGTAACCATTCAAATGAAACCTACAAAGCCTTTGTCTCATATGGTACTATTTCAGTCAAAATTGTGATTTCGTGCACGAAATCCTAACTATGTGACCATTTAAAGAAAGTCGTATTATGCTGTGGAACTGTTTCAGTCCGTGGATGGAATCCTAAAAGTGTAACCATTCAAATGAAACTACAAAGGCGTTGCCTCATATGGTACTGTTTCAAAAGTGTGATCTCGTGCATGAACTCCTAAATATGTAATGTATTACAAGGCGTATTGTCCTGTCGAACTGCTTCAGACGTTTGAGTTTGTGGTTGGAATCCTTGATGTGTAACCATTCAAATGGAAGCTAGAAAGGCGTTGCCTCATATGGTACTATTTCGAAATTGTTATCTCTTGCATGAAATCCTAAATATTTGACCATTCAAAGAAAGGCGTACTGTCACGTCGTGAACTGTTTCAGATATTTGAGTCGTCGATGTAATCCTATATGTGTAACCATTCAAATGAAAGCTACGAAGGCGTTGCCTCATATGGTGCTGTTTGAATATTGTGATCTCGTGCATGAAATCCCAAATGTGTGACCATTCAAACGAAAGCTGCAAAGGCCTACTTTCCTGTGAACTGTTGAGTTGATGTTACTGTTTCATACTTTTCGGTGTTTGGTTGAAACTCTAAGTGTGTAACCATTCAAATAAAAGCTATAGCAGGTTTTATTTTGCTGTGGTAGTTTGAGTCAGTACGTGGATGACATCGCAAATGTGTGAACAAAGGCGTACATTCCTATCGTTCGGTTTCACACGTTTGAGTCCGTGGATGAAATCCAAAAGGTTTGACCATTGAATAGGTGGTTTTCACGTTACGTCATCGCCGCCATGCTGGTGGACATAAACAATAGTTCTCTCATTAGCTCCTTTTGTTCGTCCACCAGCATTTGTTCGTTTCACTATTGTTATCTATGTCTCTAGAGATTGATTGAAAACCACCTATTGGAAGCTACAATGACGAACTATCCTGTAATCGATTCTGTATCTAAATTTGATTGCTTGAAAAATATCTTATCTGTGACATTCATTGAAATAAAAGCTACAATGGTGTACTTTCCTGTAATTCTGTTGGAAACATTTGAGACCGTGGATGAAATCTTAAATGTGTGACCATTCAATTAAAAGTTACCAAGGCCTACTTTCCCGTGGTAGTGTTTCAAACTTTTGAGTCCGCCGTGAATAAATCCTAAATGTTTGACCATTCAAATGAAAGTTGCAAAGGCGTACTCTCCTATGGTACTGTTCCAAACTATGGAGTCTGTGAATGAAATCTTAAATGCCCAACCGTTCAAATGAAAGTAACAAGGGCATACTTCCCTGTGGTCGTGTCTCAAAATTTTGATTCCGTGGATGAAATCTTATTAATAGATGTGTGAGCAGCTACAAACTATCACGAGAGTTTGCTGTTTGGAACCTTTTCTTTTAAGTATGTGGATAAAATCCTAAAGTGTGACCATACAAATGCAAGCAATGATCATCATTAGACGAACATTCCTGCGGTGCTTTTTTGTTACGCTGTAGAGGGTGGTTCGAACTTTTGAGTCTGTAGACAACTGAAAATGCAAAACCGTGACCTTTCAAATGAATGGTATTGAGGCAGTACTTTCCCATAATGCTGTTTATTATGCTGTAGAAGATCATTCTAACTTTGAGTCCGTGGATAAAATCCTAAAGTGTGACCATTCAACTGAAAGCTACTGACAAATTACTAATAATGTGTACTTATCTGGGCTTCTTTACTGAAGTGGATGTCTTGAGTTGTACAACGGTTCAACACTGCAGGATAGTTTATAAACTTCTGATGAACCTAAATGAACAAAGCAGTAAACTTCAATCAATTAATATTATGAATTCCTTTTACCCAGCAAAATGTAAGAAACTTGGCGTTTTTAACTTGAAGTTTGAAATTTGGCCATGGTATGTGCTAATCGTTAATCCCTTTCAACATCAGTTTAACGGCTAATAAGTTAGCCAACATTGTCCTGAGACTGACTTGCTATCAGTTGCATGTTAAAACAAAATCTCAATCAAAAGCTAGTTTTTGGCTTTTCCTGTGCACCTTTTCTTCTTCAACGTGACCATACAGAAAAAAAAAAAACAGATAACATGGCGAAAATCAAGTTACATCTCAAGTCAAAATAATTACGCCAACATACCTCCGAGGAAATGAAAACATTAAAGATTCCACACCCAAATTGTTTAGTCAAAGGACTTGATTCGCAAGCAAAGCAGATGGACGGCTTTGGGACGTTCCAACAATAAACTATTTGAAAGAAAAACAAGGAGTTAGTTCTGTAGATTTCTTAGCATAAAATATGAAAACGTTTTCCTAGTGACTTATTTTACTATCTATGACATTCATTATTTGAACTCCTGAGAAAATTCTACATAATTTTCACATAATCAGTATAAATCTCCGGCACGCACGAACAGACTTAATAAAAAAGGTTACATTAAATGATTTTTCTTTCCTCTCAGTACTCTAAATCAACATTGTGTCACAAAATCAAAGAGCGAAGCTATAAGTATCGCTTCACTTTGTAAGTAAAGTCCAAACTGACGCGAAACGCGATGGAAATTGTAGCAACGGGAATATTCAACACCGCATTGTCGCTGCTATCAATAACTCCAGCTTCCATGTTGACTTCGCTGTAATTTAAATGCTAACATAAAATGTAGTCGAAATGACATTTGAACGAAAAACAAACCTGGTCTTTTCCAAACTGATACAGATCAAGAAGACGCCAAGCCAGAGATTTGAATTTGACCTTCACAGCACCACGTTCAGGCCAACTACTAACATCAAATAATACTATGGGCTACTACATTGCTTTTATACTTGGCGATTAAAATTTATTCAGTTCAGTCGTGAAACATTCCTGGAGCAATTGTAAAGGAGTAATTAACAAGGATGACAATGCCTTCCCAAATTGTTGCTGGGCCTTATGTCAAAGGAAAGTGCTATTTCATGAGTATTCAAAGTGAAGCGCATGATGTACACTTGTCATTTAAAGTTTAGCGCCCTGTAGTGTGCAATCTTCTTAATTAAAAGTTTATTTGACGGTCACATTGTTGTTAATCTTTCAAGGGGAACTGGCAGCCAAATGCTGTGAATAATTATCTAAGCAGAACGTTGGGCGGATAATTATTAGTGCGTGAGTCGATTTTGGGGTTTTTTTGAAGGATTTGCTGTCCTTTGACTTTTATTTTCCCCTATGTTTCATAAACCCAAGTAATCGCTTTCAATGAGTACAGTTATCTGCGCTACTTTATCGAAATAAGCAGATGATCTAAGCTGAGCTCTATCTGGGGTGTTTAAGGAGTGAAAGCTCTCCCCCCCCCCCTAAAAAAGAACTTGTTATCATTTAAGTTCACAAGTGAAGTTGTTACAGTTTACAGTTACATCACTATCTAGATCGGTAAGAACTGGAAAAATTGCCGTTGTTGAGTTTATTTATGTTGTTGTCGTATTAAAATAAAGTGTATGTACTTGTATTCATTTCAGGGGCAAACCTTTCGATTTCTTAGGTGGAAAAAGGTCCTTCATCTGCGAAAGCCTGACTTGAGGCTTAAGTAAAAAATGTCTAAGACAAAGCGTCAGTTGAGTACCCCATCCCTCCAGGGGAGGTGGGGTATTGTGAAGCGTATCTCAAGGTGGACGACTAATTTTGAATGGACTATTGTCCGACTACCATGTCGGCAAATACATATTTTTTAGCTCGCATTGTATACTGACAAAAAGATGCGTTGTGATGTGCTCACGAACTACTTTTCTTTTTTCAAAACAGCAAGTTCTGATAATAAAACAAAAATTAAGTTCAGGGAAATATTTTCTGCTAGATTGATGAGGATGAAGATGAATCAAATATGAATTTTGTTCCTTGCGTTCCTTAAACTGGTAAACCTTTTCTAGTATAATTAGATCCAATATTGCTCCGGTTACTTGGATTTCGTTTGTAAAATGTTCGAGTTGATTCACGTCATATTTCACCACGACCAAAACTGCATTTTAATAAATGTTTCAACATTACTTGTTCAATATGGGATACTGAGCCCAGAATCACCATATTGCATCTAAGAGGACTTTAATGAACAAAATTTCCCGGGGGATCACATCTCCGGACGCCTCTAGAAAGGCGCGCACAACCGCGCTAAATGGGCGCGAACGCGCCCATGGTCTATCATACAAATTTTTCAAATGAAGAAAGATCCTCGCAGTTGTGAACGCAATTTAAGCAATTTTGAAAAGAAGCCTGAAAAAAATTCAGGACTTCAACGGGGTTCGAACCCGTGACCTCGCGATACCGGTGCGATGCTCTACCAACTGAGCTATGAAGCCACTGGCGTTGGGAGCAGGTCAATTGTAGGTTCATATGTTCCCGTGAAAGGAGTGAGTATGAAATGATATATATGAAATAAATCATATATGAACTGCGGAAATGAAATCAAATGAAGAAAGATCCTCGCAGTTGTGAACGCAATTTAAGCAATTGCGAAAAGAAGCCTGAAAAAAATTCAGGACTTCAACGGGGTTCGAACCCGTGACCTCGCGATACCGGTGCGATGCGGAACACTCGGCCCGGCGAGTTCATTCATTACATAGGCCGAAGGCCCGGCTGCGCAGCCCCATACTCATAGACTCATATACAACCATAGAATGCGCGTCATTTTTCATGGTCATGGCTTGCGGAATGTTTCGCGGGCGCGTTGTGTGCCCGACTTACGCGTTGGCATTTCACCTGGGAAAACACTTTGATGTTTGTTGTGTTTACTAAGGCCCAGTTCAAACGTCGAACTTCACATGTGCCGAACCTAATGCAAATTAGCAAGAACAATAGATTTTGCTCATTTGCATTAGGTTCGGCACATGTGAAGTTCGACGTTTGAACTGGGCCTAAGCGGTGAAAACTGTTTAAATTAAAGTCGTTATTTTCCTGCAGTTTTTCGCGGTTTGCTACTCAAGACAGGGATACTAATTAAGCGATACTCATAAGCCGCTATAGTGGAAAAAGAAGAGCTTTCAGTGAATAAAATCTTGCTTCGAGGAACTTATACGTTCTCATCAATGAGGCAGCAATGCGGCGAGATGTTTGTCGCTTCGGGTTTCAGAACTGAAGAAGCGTAGATTTAAAGAATTTTCAAGCAGAGGACGGACTTAATGGTAAAAAAATACATTTTTTCGATGCGAATTTATGTTGATATCAATCTGTGATTGACTTTTTCTTTGTGTTCTCGCTATATTTGGAGAATTGTCTGAATTGTTGATAAAACGTGCTCAAATTTAGTCGTTTTGATTTCTTTCATCGATGACAGCTCGCGTTTTGCTTTTAAACATAAACATATATGGAGATTTGAATAAAATTTTTCGAAAGAAGATTGTTTTGTCTATTTTTATCTGTTTGTTCATTCATTACATAGGTTGAAAAGCGATTTTATGTAAACAAAACAAGACTTCAAGAAAACAAAATACATGCTTATCGGGAGTCAATGTAAATTATCACAATTACAAAGTGACTTTACTGTACAAGTAAACAATAAACCGCTGGAAAGGGTATTTAAACATAAAACCCTTGAAGTTCACATTGACGAATCTCTTACCTGGCGCCCACATATTAATGATGTTTCAAAGAAAATAACTGCTGGTCTTGCAGTCTTAAAGCGTATTAAAGCGTATCATACCATTTGAAACTAGAATAAATATATACAATGCACTTGTAATGCCCTATTTCAATTATTGTAGTCCTGTGTGGGACAATATTGGTAAGGGTCTATCAGACAAACTCCAAAAGCTACAAAATAGGGTTGCCAGAATTGTCACCCTTTCTAATTATGAGGTTCGCTCGAGTGATCTGTTGGATGAGCTTGGCTGGGAAACGGTTAGAAAACCAAAGACTAAAACAGTTGGCTGTAATTATGTATAAAATTCATAATAATCTTTCCCCATTGTATTTGAGGCTGATTTTTATCAATATTTCAAATATACACACACATAATCTTAGAAATTCTGAGTCTAATTGTTACATTCCCAGACCGAGAACTGAATACGCCAAAGGTAGCTGTTCTGTGGAACAAGATCCCCTTAGAGATCAGACAGCGGCCCAACTTAAACGAATTTAAAACCTTTTTATGTGTGAAAGATTATAATGAAACAATGATCATTTAAGTTTTTATAGCATTCTATTACTACGTGTAATTTAGTTAAGTTTTATAGTTCAATTTTTAGTTTAATGTAGTTTGATTAATTCAGTGAAGAAACCTTGATCGTAGTTTTCATTGTACTTTATTTTCCTTAGTTAAGTAGTTCTACGGTAATGTACTCTAGTGTAAATTCACACGACTCCTAGGAAGACCATGTAATTATGATACGATTTCGTGTATAAATAAAGATTGATGATGATGATGACTTAGATTTGTAGTTCTAACTTCACTCGCGTGGCCATCATGCAAATATGTTTGACGTATTTTTTGCAATTTTGATTTCCAAATCAGTTTCTCGGACAATTTTTGATAAGCAATAGGTGTATTTTATTTGGAAATTAGTCCTACTAGTTATTCGAGACGGACGTGCTGACGGTCGCGTAATTCTGTTTTTGAGAATTGCTAAAATTGAAAAATAGCCCGGTATTCAATCTTAATTCTTGTGTTTCCGACCTTTCACCTAAGTTAAGTTTACCATGGGTTTTCTGTTTTGAGAGCGACGCTGTTAGGCTGAGCTCTTTCTATAATTCCTGGATCCGCTCCTGCAAAGTTTTGTCAGCTTTTAGTCACTCGCATTTCGGATAATCTACATGTTGAGTACACCATGTGATCCAAAAGAAATGGTTCATCACGCAAGGGGCGAGGAAATCTAGTGAGAAGAGGGCGATCTACGTGGTAGAAACCCCTTGGAAACTGAGATGAAGAAATTGAAAAGTTCAATGGTGTTTATTAACTCCTCCGTCAAGGAACCGTTCACCGAAAATAAGTTTAAAGTGAACGGGGCATGGTTTCTTTATTTTTTTTTTTTGATACATTTCTTGGCAACAGTTAAAACCCAACATAGACCACAACTCCAGCTTTAACGTAGGTGATCAAATTCATACATTTAAAAACAAAACCCCGCTAGCATGGGGTGTCTGTTTCCTATTTTTAAAATATACAAGCGGAATCGAAGCAAAGCGATTCTTTGACCTAGGCTCTTCAAAACAACGAAACAGACAAACCTACTGCAAAATTTGATAAAATAATGCAAAATATTTCAGAGAAAGACATCTGGTGCTCTTATGGAAAAGTAAGAATAGGGTTTACGGAAAAAAGATTACAAAAAAGATGGACAGCGAATGACTTTTATGCTTCATGCATCAAGAAAACCAAACCAGGTTTTCATGGAGGCAGGTATTCCTATTGCATTTTTTGCGAAGAAGTTGCTTGGTTTGAGCGAAATACGAGTAGTAATAATAATAATAATAATAATAATAATAATAATAATAATAATAATAATAATTATTATTATTATTATTATTATTATTATTATCGTAAAAGTATACTTTATTAACAAATTTCTTAAAAATCGATTAAGCCTTAACATCAACCTTATGTACACTTGCAGGAAAAAGCTATAAAGTTCATTCATATAAATTTTCATTTCATAACGCTTGACAAGTTCAAGCAAATAGATATTCAAAAATATATAATTTAAAAAACTAATGGAGTAAAACAAATACAAAATATTAACTATACGTAATTAAAATATATTTAATAATAATAATAATAATGAATAATAATAATAATAATAATAATAATTATTATTATTATTATTATTATGAATAATTTTATTAACAAATTTCTTAAAACAATCTTAAATTTACAATATAAAATTACAATAATAATAATAATAATATTTATAAAAAGTTGAAACCTTTCATCAGAACTGGTCTACTGTTCAGAAGAAAGTAAGAGAATACATCGAATCTGACTTGGATCATAGTCATCAAGAAGGGGGTTGTTTGCCTTGCAAAAGCCTCTGCTCTCCATACATATTCCACCCTCATTCCCTTTTCCGCGAAAAGGTGCATGTTGTAGTCTGTCAAGAGCTTCAACTCAACGCTTGCGTATTTCAGCAAAATGCATCCCAGCTAAGACCTGATTCAAGATTCAAGATTCAAGATTCAAGATTCAAGCTTCGGAGAAAAGTGAGCTAGGATCACCATGTCCCTATACTACTAACTGTGATCATGAGATCATGCACGCAAGAAGTGTTTTGAGTCAATGCCGTTTGATCGAGACTGTCTACCTCTGCCGTGGACCATACAGCTATTTCAATTAACGTTGTCGGATGAAAGCTCAAAGCTTCAAGCCAAGATAGTTGGGAGCAGCGCAAAAGAAACGTTTTTCCCGCTCGTTGCATCGCTCATTCGCGCCGTTTCTTTTCATTTCGCCGCTCCCAACTATCTGCATGACTGGAACAGGCGCTCGATTTACTCGTTCGGTCTTTGCTTGTAGGCTTTGAGCTTTCACCCGACAACGTTAATTGAAATAGCTGTATATCAAATTGTCCTTATGGTCGGTAGGTTTTATCTATTACAGTTTTCAAGCAGCATACCATTTCAACGATGCTTTATGCTAGCGCGTAAAGTAATGTGAACTGATCAAATAATCACGAGTGATAGGCAGTACAACATAAAAATCAACTATAGTCCATTACATCTATTTCGCGAGAATGATGACCTATGTTTTTTATTGCATTTTTCGAAACAATGCTTGGTAGGGAAAAATTAATTTTATCTGAGGAATCACTTTAACACTTTAATGTTGTCAATACCTTTTTAGCCAACTTCTTTTAACTCTAACTATCTGAGTTAGTTTCAAGCTAATTCACTTATCTTAGAAACTGGAGGAATTAAACCAAAAAAAACAAAAACTGATCAAAAGGATGCCAGATATCAAACTTCATGATGAAAGATGGGAATATCGTTCGTCTTGAAAAAATACATTCAGAATCGTCTTCTCGCGTATTCTCCCGTTGCTGATAGTTTCTTCTAAAGTAATAGTTATTGCACCAGGATGCCGCAGCGATCATTTTGGATCTGAACATCTGAGGATGACAGGAGTTAATATGATCTCGTTCAGCCTGTTTTGGTTCGTCTGGGGGAATTTTATAGTCTTTTGTGCGAATGGTTATAGAAAGAGTACTCACTTGACCACGAAAAATAGGCGTTTTAAACCGAAGCCCATCGGTTCATACAGGTGAGAACGATACGAAGACGCGACCGTGTTTAAATGTTGTTGCAAGACTTTAATGACTAACAGCCTCAACTCAAGGGTGAGACGCTGAGCGAAGTGAATGCAGGCAAAGAGCGCAAGAGACGCCTCGATGGAGGAAAGATCTATATCATTCTGATCTCGAAGAATCTTGAAACCTCAAAATCTCTATAGTACAAAATGGAAATGTAAGCTAATGCATTACTCCGTCCAAATGCTCCGAGGAGAAAAACCCTGGGCTAGCTGAACTCAACAATGCAGTGACTTGCGGTATAGGACAAAAAAAAAGAAACAGGTAAATTAAATGGTAGCGACAATTTTCCACTCCAGAATCTTCAGGGAGACGCTAAGCACCAGCGTTCGTCACTAGGATTTCTGGGATCGTTTGGGTAACCAGCGTTAGTTACGATAGGTTAATCGTTTCCAACCAATTAACCAATCATAGCTCGTATTGGTTACCCAAACCATCCCAAAAATCACAGGGACGAATTAGAGCTGGAGTTTCATTGTCGCGTAATTACTCGCTGCGTTTTACGTGCATAAATACAATTAGAGACAATGTATGAACAGCTTGCGTAAACGTAAAAAGTTGAACCGTGCTCAAGTTTTAACTTTTGGGCAAACTGTTCATACATCATCTCTAACTATACTTAAGCATGTAAAAAATTACGAAAAAATTACGAAACAGTGGAAATTCAGCTTAATGGGACAATAAAACGGTAATCACCTTTTTATGAATATCGCACACGATTGTTGTTTGAAACACCCGTACGAAAAATACCAGTATTGTCTGCAGTTAACACACCTCCACTCCTCAAACTGTGGGATCGCATCTTCTAAATTTCAAAAAAAATTACCAAGCGAAGAGCTCCCAATGCGAAAATGAAAAATCAAAATGTAAAAGAAAGGACAACACTGGAAAGCAATGTTAAATAGCTTTTATTTGAAGGACCATAAGTGAGATTTTGCTTACAATACAATAAAATGCAACAGTTTACTAGTTCTTTCAACTTGTTTTATCAGAACTAATTTACAATACGATAAAAAATCAAATGTAAGAAATTACAATATTTCTGTCATATATGATACATTATTAATAAAATTAATAAGAAACTACAATATTATTATATATGATACATTAACCAAAAATAATTTTTTTTGTTAGTTAATGCACTTGTTGGTCTTAGAGATTCTTTAAACAAGCAAGATTTGTGTCAATTTGAACACAGGGCAAAAAGTTAGAGGAGAGGGGTTGATGGCACAAGCCCTCAAACTTTTAGCAACAGGACACAGCCCAAAATTGAAGTAAGGGTGTAAATAATTTGACAAGGAACTTTATTTAGGCTCAATACAGTAGGAACAGTATAGTTTCTTCATCTATTGTGATCCAAAGTGTCAGGAATGCTTGTCACGTGACCTATCGCGACCCAAACAGCAACCAATGCCCTGAATTTAACCCTTACACAAAGAACGTAACCCCAACCGTCACCCATTAAACCTTACCCAACAATCCTAAACCTGACACCGGTATAAGTTAGGCATAACCCTAGCTTTCACCCGGTGGTGTCTTAATCCTGGTCACGTGACCTTATTGTTCTCATAAATGCGAAAAATACTGGCAGTACAGTTCCTGTTTTACATTCCTCTTGAACTATCCAATGCAACTAGAGTTTTAGTTTCCTCGCTATAAGCCTGACAGTAGTTCTAATGAGAACTGTGGAGAGAAAATCAGAAAAAAGCGAAGAAAATGAAAAGGGAGAATTTGATCTGGCCAGCGGCTATAATTGTAAAATGACTGTACGTTTATTTCATATCTTATACTCTGCTTTTTTGTGCCAAACGATGATTAGCTCGTGATAAATATCAGCAACAGTACTATTTTCCTCTTCCTTTGAAATGAAAAAATGAATCCAAAACAGCGATAGCTCTTTTTCATTTTTAACGAAGGCATATTTTTATATTTTACATAAACACATCATGCAAACTCCTTTACAATTCACTCGCATGCACTTGATACTTATATAAACATTATGCATTTTTAATCCATGTGTCAGTCGTTTGCTAACATGCACGCACTTTTAATTCATATATAAACGTCATACTTTCTTATTGCATGTATCAGTTGTTTACTAACACGCGCACACTTAATCACTCATATAAACATTATTATCCATTCGTACTGTATTTCATGTATCAGTTGTTTGCTGAAATGCGCACACACTTAATAGTTATGTAAACATTACTAGTTCAATACAGTTACATATAGCCCCCGGGGGGTACCCAACAAAGTTTTGTACGGGGATGCTCCGCCCCAAGGTCCAAACCCTTACCCTTTCACATACCGATTTTAACAGGAAAAGGTACCCCTTTCATATACCTTTCAATGAAAATAGTACCCATTTCATATACCTTTCAATGAAAATGGTACCCCTTTCATATATCTTTCATTGAAAATGGTACCTCTTTCATATAGCCTTTACTTGCGTCTGTTTGATGTATTTTGAATGACGCTTTTTATAATACTTAAATGGCAGATTTCCCTACCCTTTTTTATACTTCAACTTGTGTTTTCCCTACCTTTTCCTATACTTCGTGAAATCCCTACCCTTTCATATACTTCAACCTGTGAAATCCCTACCCTTTCATATACCTCCAGCCTCAAAAAGGTACCCCTTTCGGGCGGAGCATCCCCGTATAGCCCATTATAGGGAGTACCCCCCCCCCGGGCATATAGCAAGCACACCATAAAATATACTGGGCCTTAGATATGGAATATTGTATTCAAAGACATTAGAAGTTTACCAACATTGTCATCTTTTGAGAAAAACATTCGTAAGCTTGACTTAGATATTTTAGCCACTGATAACTCCTCCGAAACTTGTATATTATGTAGTTCTTAATGTAAGTTTTGTATTTTATCTTGTATATATTGTAAATACTTAAACAATTTTAACCAGTTTCAGCATTTATAAGAAAAGTTAGATTTTTATATTTTTAATATTTTATAGTGTCCTCATTTAGTGGTTTTATTACCGTATAGACACTTAACTAAAGGTATTCATTCATTCGTAATTCGTGTATCAGTTATTTGCTAACACGCGCTCTCTTAAAACTTAAGCAAATATAAATATTATCCCTTCTTAATTCATGTATCCGTTGTTCGCTAACATGTGTACACTCAATACTTTTATAACTGATATTATCCCTTCTTAATTCATGTATCAGTTATTTGCTAACACGCGCACACTCAATACTTATATAAACATCACCCCGTCGTAATTCATGTATCATTTATTTGTTAACACTCTCTTAATACTTATATAAATATTATCCCTCCTCAATTCATGTATCAGTTGTTTGGTAACACGTGCACACTCAATACTTCCACAAACGTTATCCCGTCGTAATTCATGTATCAGTTGTTTGTTAACACACGCTCTCTTAATACTTATATAAATATTATCCCGTCGTAATTCATGTATCAGTTGTTTATTAACACGCGCACACTCAATACTTATATAAACATCACCCCGTCGTAATTCATGTATCAGTTCTTTGTTAACACGCGCTCTTTTAATACTTATATAAATATTATCCCTTCTTAATTCATGTATCCGTTGTTCGCTAACACGTGTACACCCAATACTTTTATAAATATTACCCGTCGTAATTCATGTATCAGTTATTTGCTAACACGCGCTCTCAATACTTATATAAACACTATCCCTCCTTAATTCAAGTATCAGTTATTTGCTAACACGCGCACACTCAATACTTATATAAACATCACCCCGTCGTAATTCATGTATCAGTTATTTGCTAACACGTGCACACTCAATACTTATATAAACATTAACTCGTCGTAATTCATGTATCAGTTATTTGTTAACACGCGCTCTCTTACTGATATAAATATTATCCC
The DNA here is from genome assembly GCA_022457155.1 of Cladopsammia gracilis. NCBI lineage: Eukaryota > Metazoa > Cnidaria > Anthozoa > Scleractinia > Dendrophylliidae > Cladopsammia > Cladopsammia gracilis. The sequence continues at coordinate 1,955,388 of JAJGOT010000080.1, read as the reverse complement.
TCCTTAATTCATGTATCAGTTGTTCGCTAACACGTGCACACTCAATACTTATATAAACATTATCCCGTCGTAATTCATGTATCAGTTGTTTGCTAACACGCGCTCTCTTAATACTTATATAAACATTATCCCGTCATAATTCATGTATCAGTTGTTTTCTAACACGCGCACATTCAATACTTATCTAAACATCACCCCGTCGTAATTCATGTATCAGGTACGGTATTTGTTAACACGCGCTCTCTTAATACTTATATAAATATTATCCCTTCTCAATTTATGTATCCGTTGTTGCTAAAGCATGCGCACACTCTTAATACTCATATAAACATTAGTATCCCTTCTTATTTCATGTATCCGTTGTTTTCTAAAGCACGCGCACATTCTTTATTATAAACATTATCTCTTAATGTATCAGCTGTTTGCTAAGACGCGCTTACTCTTAAATCGTATAAAAACATCTCTTCTCAATTCATGTATAATTTATCGCTAACACGCGCAGGACTCGTAATGCTTATATGGACAGTGTAAAGAGTATCGTGAAGCGAGGAAGAAGCGGCCTTCGGCCCCCCAAACTTCCCTTTAATTTTGGCAATCTCGTCCTTCAGCTTGAATGGATGAAGAGACGAAGTAACCTCCGGTAGAGCAGAAGCCAAGCTGGAATCTGCTGGACAGAGGGCGATGGTAGTATCAGCAGCGGACCTGGTGAGGCGAGTGATTACTTGGCGTAAAACTATTTGTGACCCACCACGAGGTGCATGTGTGCCAAATCCTGCTTGGTTATTCGGTGGTTATCTGGTACTCAGCTTGAACTTCCATCAAGGCCACCGGTATGCCCTGCCAAGAATCTGTTGCTTGGTCAGAAGGTTTCATCGAGGAACGCTTCTTGCGAGGCCTGATATAAAACGCAATGTGAAAAACAAAAGATTTTACAAGACGAAGGCGAACCAAAAACATATGATATTGAAAGATATCTAACTGTAGCTACGTATTCACTGCCATTGGTCTGAATCCAATACCACATAAACATTATATCATGTATCAGTTATTGCCTTGCACGCGCACTTTTACTACTTAACATATAATCATTATCCCTTTTTAATTCATGTATCATTTATGTGCTAACACGCGCACACTTATTTATATAAACATTATATGCCTTCAAAGCCTTAATTCATGTATCACTTATTTGCTTACACACGCACTCTCAATGCTTATTTATATAAACGTTATATGCCTTCTAGACCTTAATTCATGTATCAGTTATTTGCTAACAAGCGCACTCTTAATACTTCTATAAACATGACCCCGTCGTATTTCATATAATAGTTGTATGTATCAATTGTTTGCTAATACGCACACACTTGATTCTTAAATATCCATGATCAGTCCTTAATTTATGTATCAGTTGTTTGTTAACACACACAAACAACTAATTCTTGTATATGCCGGCAATATTAACCCTCCTTAATTCATGTACCAGTTATTTGCTGAAACACGCGCACTTTCTTACTTGTTATATAAACACAGTTATCATTCCTTCTTAAATCATATATGGGTCGAGCTTGCTAACACGCGCAACATGGTTGCTATCGTGAATAACGCCTAAATTTTAAAGCACGCCTTATAAATCGCTGTTTTACGACTAAGATAATTTGCACAGATTAGAAACTATCAGAAGCATGCAACAGGAACAGCTATTGATCCATTATCCTGATCATGGGTCCATTTCATCGGATGAGAGTGAAGATCCTTTCATAGAGTTTCCAAGGCGTTTTGAAGTAGCTTGAAATAGCTGAAAATATATGGTACATTTAACAATTAGACTGCAATCTCGTAGTTTCTTACCGTGGTGGGAGTATTAAAATTCACGGGAGTTTCGCTGAATGTTTGAAATGAGAAACCCCCAAAAGGTAGCAGACTTGTGTTCTTGTGGAGATCGTTTCCCAAAGGTTCTCGATCGGTAGTTAACCTCCTACTCATCGCAAAAACGAATTTCAACCCCTAAAAGGTCCGTCGATCACTCTCAGCACTTTAATATGTAAGTTCCCTTAGGTCTTGTTTTACCTGAATGGCAATAGGTTAAGCCCCGACACAAGAATCAAGATTCAAGATGACGGAATTCCAGCAGTTTTCCAGGGTACAAAAATATGTGTATAAAATTCAAGGAGTTTTTCAGGAGTAGTGTGAACACTGCAGACCACACTTGTCAAAGTATATACCCAATTTCAGACGAAAATAGCAGCTCAATTCCAATTTTTCGGACGGGACGTACTACCCGGATCAGATGACTACTTCTGCACCCAATTTTGTAGTTAACGGCTATGGGTTATTGAACGCCTAGGGATTGAGCGTAAACACAAAAAGTCTATGATCAGTTTCCCTTTTTTCTCCTAAAGTTAGTTTAGCAAACAGGGAAACACTAGGCGCAAGTTAAAAGGCGACCGCAAGAAGTCCAAGGAAGCATGACGCTTGAGCCCAACGTAAGAACGAAAGATTTTGAATTATTATGTTCCTGTTGATGTACCTGTGGTGTGATTTGTTTCGCGTTACTAGTCGTCCTTGTGTCCTTCTTCTCCTCCTTTGTAACCTGAGATGAAAACGAATTGTGTATAAGGCCAGGCAAAACAAGAACGGGAGACAAAGAGAGCTAAAGGATAAGAAGTAGACGAGAGTTTCCTTTAAGTCTCAGTTACTACAGCGATTCCAGTCAAGAGATTTAAAGTGTACAAGTTGAATGTACACGTGATCAAAGCGCTCATCTTTTTAACAGTGGCCAATTCCTGACTGAGATCTCTTCAATTTAAAAAGAACGTGTCTGGATAGCTTTGCAGTAGGTGGATGAGGCGAACGAACGTAATAACTAATTCCCTCCATGAACTTAATAATTGGACATGATTAAATAGTTGAGCCCACTGAACATTTACGAAAACTTCTGACTGCAAAACTCATAAAAATTTGAAGCGAAGGCCAAACAAAAGAAAACTCTGAACGACGACTTTCAAGACCAGTTTCAAATTTGTTAAGGGCTCTCGATAAGTGCATGACCAATTTCAAGGCAAATGAGAGGAAGTCGGCGACTCTAGTCCTCACTTTTACTCATGGCTTTGAATCACTTTCGCAAATAAGCAAAGGCTTGTTCGAGCAGCTGCATCAGATGATGACATCAAGACTTACCTCTTTCCAGCTGTTCCTGGGTTCTTTTCCCTTTCCTTAATGATGAAAATTCCTCAGTCTAAGACAGAATGCAGATTTTAATAAATTCTCCATTAAGGTACATGTAAGGCAACATCAAATTCAGTTGAGCTCTCCTCGCCTTTGAAGTGATCAGTAGAGTTGCATGTCCGTAGTCACGATAATTGTCAGTCTTTTGATAAAGTTTTTGTGAAGTTTGTTGTTTAAAGGCTTCCCTCCACATTCCTCTCAGATATCAGCCGCATAAAACAGATCTTTTAGCAGATTTTCTCTCGTTTCCATCGGTGACTTTTCTAAAACTTCGAAAATTGTGAGATACAAACGTTCACGTATTCTTTTAAGAAAAAAATATGTAACAGGGCCTCACAGAATACCAGTAAAATAGTGAAGTGAGCTCCCTGTATAACGATTGTTATTATTATTATTATTACTATTATTATTATTATTATTTGTTTGATAGCTCAACGTACGAAATTGCGTGGTATTGGGAAAACCGTCTCGCTGACCCTGTGTCTTTTCCTTCACAAATGTTGTCCGTATTCATTTCCGCCAGATAGCCATTCTCTTGGTGTTGTGTTTCCATGGCACTGACAACTGATAAATAGGGATATAAAAAATGTTGAAATCCTTTCGTAAACTACAATTGGAAGACAAGAAAATTGTGCGTTATTTTGTCAATTATATGCACGGGCTTTTAGTAAGTAATGCTTCACATAAGAACTATAGCAAACTTCATTGTTCTGCGGCATTGGCTCTTCCCCACATAGAATATCTTTGATTTTAAGAATAGAGGAGTGGCTGATGGTTCATAATTATATTTCAGTATAAAAATACAGAAAATCCATTTGCGTCAAATATATTTTAGGAAATGTTCGTGCTTAACCAATCAGAATAGCAGAAGACAATAGCTACTAATTTTGCTTCTTTGATGAAGATCCCCAAATACAATATCTTTTAAAAATTGCATGTTGTTTGATTGGGTCTCAAAATACTTGAAACCATAAAAAAAATTAGACTTTATGCACCTTGAACCTTAACTTTTTAGCAGTTTGTGAGTCTAGGCCAATGAGATCACTAGTTGTAACAATGAAAATAGTTGACATTCCATCGTGCATTGCCGTTCAGCACTATCCTTCTTATACGGATCATAACTTAATACACTAGGGAGCCACCTAACTTTCGCTGGCGGCCAATTCTGTTCTGTTTTATCCCAGCTATGGATAAACCTCTTTCTGTGATAGACTTAAATGAATGAATTAGAAAAAAAATGAGGCGTATATATATACCTTGTTGCAATTTGTATCTCGCATCTTAGTATCTTAGTATCACCAGGTCCAGTCTAATAGGCTCCTGGCATCCCTGAGAACTGCAAGATTAAAACATTGCAAAACTGTAAGATTAACATTGTTATTGGTAAATATTAGTTATTAATCTTAAATCGTAGAGCGGTCTTCACTCGAGTGTCTGAAAACCAAAACCATAGTAACCACAATGGCCAATCACAACAAACACAGACAATCCAATGAACCAATCAGAGCTGGCAGCAAATATTGTAGCCAGCGCCAAGCGCGGGAAAACGCGTGCGAGCAAGTCAGAATTGGTTTTGGTTTTACCTCTGATTGGTTGAAAAAGTGGCGTGAGATATTTTAACCAATCACAAAGCGTAGCAATGCAAAACCAAAGCAATAGCAAAGTTACTTTCGATACTCAATTGAAAACCACACTGTCACTTTTCCTTTGTTAATCGTAAAAAAATCCAGACTTACCTGTTAGTTAGTTGCATTGTGTGTTAAACGATGGTTTGTTGATAGACTTGAGACCCATTTTCTTCATAAGGAGAATCCTGTCTTCAATCCGTAATTCCCTGTAATTCTCTACAAAGAGAACTGTTTACGCAACAAAAGAACATTAGTGGTAGAAAACAGACTTTTCTAATCAGTGTAATTATGAGGAATGTGAGTGGCTATAATATGTGCTCCAAAATTATCGCGCGCGTGTTGCGTGTATGTGGTCGAGCAGTTACAAGTGTCGCGTACACACAATCTCTCTCCCTCACTCAAAAAAACTATAAGTATACATACCTAGCTGTAATTATTATCTCGCAATTGGCTTTCACTTGCAGCGGTTTTGTCAACATCTCCAGTCTAATAGGCTCTTCGCATCGGTGAGAACTTCAAGATTTAAACACTGCAAAACTTTAGATTAATATTTTAATAGGTAAGTGTCAGTTACAACCTTATTTTTCTTACTCGCGTCTTGCGGCCCAAGTTTATATATTAATCTGATATCGTAAAGCGGTTTTCACTGGAGTGTCGTAAAGCTAAAACCAAAGTAATCACTGTAGCCAAGCACAACAGATAGAGACAATCCAATGGACCAATCAGAACTCGAAGCAAATACATGTAGCGGGCGCCAAGCGCGGGAAACAAGTACGAACAAGTCAATACAACACAGTAAAATAACTTTCATTTCAACACGATAGTGATTAAAGCGTTGCCGCTTATGGGGTCGTGCTTTTAAGCTAACTGAAACTTAAACAATAAGAGTATATTAAAATCGTCTTAATAATATAAAAAAAACTATCGTTATTATAGTGACACTGTGGAGATTCACCAAGACCAAAGCAATAGCAAAAATACTTTCAACGCTTAATTGTAAACCGCACTATCATTTTTCCTTTCTCAATTGTAAAAAATTTACAGGCTACCCAAGACTTACCTGTTAGTTTCCTTGTGTGTTAAGCGGTGGATTGTTGATAGACTTGAGACCCATTTTCTTCATAAGGAGCCACCTGTCTTCAATCAGAAATAACCTGCAATTCTCTTCAAATGAAACTTCCATTAGCAATATCACACAGACTTTTTCTAATCAGAATAATTATCGAGCATGCAAGTGGCTATAATATGGGCTTTAAAGTTATCGCGCGCGTGTTGCGTGTATGCTCTCGCGCAGTTGCACACATGGTCTCAGTCTCAGTCTCAGTCTCTCACTCTCTCTCTCTCACTCGATTATCATCATCTGTCTTCTCTGAAAGTGAAGAATAAGGTCACCAATCCCCCTCCTCCAAGTTGTTCTGTCTCTGGCTGCAGTCTTTGCCTCTATCCAGGTTCTAAATCCTTGCTGTGTCCTTTCTTTATCGACTCGACGGTTCTCCTCCACGTCTCTCTTGGCCGTCCCCTCCTATGCTTCCCATATTAATGTGATCTTGGGGTGCCTGTCAGGTGACATTCTTAAAACATGACCTAATCATTCCCATCGCCTGTATCTTACTTGTTCACCAATTGACCTTGCGCCAGATATTTCTCTAATCTCATTACGGACCCTTGTCGACCTGTAGGGAACCTCCATTGTTTTAACAACTTGATATTACAGTAAGTTGTTGAAAATGAAGCCTAAATTTAAATTTTTAAAACAACAAGTGCAAAGTTGATTTTAGTGTCCAAAAAAAAAAATATATATAAATATCGCCTATTTTCGCTTTTGAATTTCCCGCGCGCCGCCATTTGGAATATTTATAACGTCATATGGTTGCCTTATTGTTGCAAACAAAAGAACGTCGATTCTTAACAATAGCGGCAACCATATGACGTCATAAAAATTCAAAATGGCAGGGCGCGGGAAATTTAAAGGTGAAAAAAGACTTAATTCAAATCAATTATTTTGTACACTGAAAATATATTTCATTCCAATTGTTAATAAAATAATGGAAATTTCGACTTTGTATCCAACAATTTAACGTCAATTTGTTATTACAATGGAGGTTCCCTTAAGATAAATGAGTTATTTAATGTCTTTTAAAATTGCATGTTGTGCGATTGGTCTCAAATTACTTGAAGCCTTAAAAAATAAGACAAAATTGTATCTTGAACCTTTTTAGCGGTTTTTGAGTCTCGGCCAATGAGATCACTAACAATAAAAAGTTGACATTCCATCGTGCATTGCCGTTCAGTACTTTTCTTCTTATGCGGATCATTACTTAAATCTGTTCATATATTATTATATGTGTTTCAATGTAGGTTTATCCTAAAACTGTAGCTTATTTTATTGCTATCAGTGCATAGATTTATGTCATGTCTTTGAGTATGGATGTATTGGAAAGTTAAAGGGGTGGACAACTATACCATTATGAAGGGAGGGGGTAATATTATGCTTTAAATAAACGGATCAAATTTTGTTTTTGGGCAACCGTGCTCGATTCATACAAAACGAGTACGAATTACACGGTACGATATGAAGTACGATATGGCGGGGGCGAGTACTGGTCTTGTGAGGCTCTCCAAGAATATCATCATTTTACTTATTTTATATCTCAGTTTTACATTAACTACTGAGAAAAAAGGAGAGAATACTACTTCATTTGTGTTTGTAGCATCTAATGGGGACAAGATATATCAGCCGAGCCGAAATTCAGGTTTTCGGCGAAAACACGAAGTCAACAAACTAGCGGTGCCGCCATGTTGGAAAGCAAAATCTGCACTTCGTCTCGCACAGTTATCGCTTTGCGCGAGTTACTTAGTCCTGCTTTCTGGGGATGTGTCTCTTAATCCTGGTCCTACAAAGCGAGCTTCCTCTGAAACCGTCAAATGTGCCTTCTGTTTTAAAGTCTTCAACAAGAGACAGCCGAGAGCGCAATGTAAATCTTGCAAAATTGATTACCATCTTAAATGTCTCGGCGCGGAATTTGAACATGGCAAATGTCGTGGTTGTTGCTCTGAGCCCGATGAATCGGCTGAAACGAGTGGAGACAACTTAGTTCCATCCGAGCTACAAGAAGTGGTTAAACTTCGCGGCATGAAGATTGCTCATCAAAATATTCAAAGTCTGGCGTGTAAAATAGATCAACTGCGTCTTTTGTTGTGCGACGAGTTAAAATGCGGGTTGCAATTACTAACATTATCAGAAACCTGGATTAAGCAAAATATAAGTGATTCCGAGCTCGATATTCCTGGCTACAAGTTATTTAGGAAAGACAGGGATGGTAACAACGGTGGAGTCGCAGTTTATGCGCGTAATGATTTATTGGTAACCAGGAGAGTGGATTTGGAACTGGACTCGGTTGAAGGATTGTGGCTTGAAATTGCATTGGCAAAGTCTCGGAGTTTTCTCGTCGGCACATTCTATAGACCTGATCGCACATCAAAGTACTTTGATAAGGACTTTATGGTCAAACTGGACGAAATGCTGGCTATTGTTAGCACTGAGGGAAAAGAGGTAGTTTTATGTGGAGATTTAAATTGCTGTTTTATGTCGGCCAAGCGGGATGTTTTGGAGTGCAAACAATTAAAATCTTTGTTTAAGAGCTTGAGCTATAAGCAGTTAATTTCAAGTCCTACTAGGATCACTAAAGATTCCAAGTCCTTGATTGATTTGATAGCAACTAACTGTTCGCAGAATATTTGTGATTCTGGTGTCGCTACAACCCATCTAAGCGACCACGAACTTGTTTATTGTGTTAGAAAGCTTAATTGGAAGAAAGCGCCCGCTCAGCTTAAAACATTCAGGAACTATGCTAATTACGATCCAAATTCCTTTCGCTCTGATTTGGAAGGTGTTGAATGGAAGTCTACTTTGAATCAAGACGGACCACCTGTCAGTGTTGATGAGCTTTGGGATCACTTCAAAACCTCCTTTGTTTCGGTGGCTGATCAGCACGCCCTTATCATACAGAAACGCGTGCGGGGGTGTGGATATCTGCCCATGGTTGAATAAGAGCATTAAAGTCGATATGCGCCAACGCGATTACTTTCTAAAGAAGGCAAGAAAAACAAACAATTTGGAGGACTGGAGTAATTACCGTAGCTTTAGAAATAGGGTGTCAAACAACATCAAAAAAGCGAAGGGAGCGTATAATAGGCGTCTTATTCATGAGTGCGGGAATGATCACAAAGCTTTTTGGCGCACGATGAAGAAGATTCTTCCAGGCGAAAGAAAGACTGTTTCCCCTAGTAATAAAATCGAAGGGACTTTGTCTACTAACAAGGAATGCATAGCAAATGCTTTCAATAAGTTTTTCACGAGTGCGGTCAATCGTCTCTTGGACTCAGTTTGGTCTTTCTGTGGTCCTGCACAGGTATCCCATACATCTTCTACCCGGGCATTGTATCCTGAGTTTCGGTTTGAGGAAGTGTCTGAGTCTTCTGTGCTCTCACAATTACGTGCTCTGAAACCCGGGAAAGCAGTCGGACTGGATAATATTCCTGCTCGTCTTCTGGTTGACTCGGCGGTTATAATCGCTAAGCCTTTGACATCAATCATTAATTATTCTTTACAGTCTGGAGAGATACCATCTGAGTGGAAAGCTTCGCGAGTTATCCCTTTGTTTAAGAAGGGCAGGGTTGAGGATATGGACAATTACCGTCCGATCTCTATTTTACCTGCTGTGTCTAAGGTTCTAGAAAGGGCGGTTCATTGCCAGTTATATGCTCATCTTCAACGGCATAAGATCTTAAGTCAATATCAGTGTGGTTTTCGAAAGCGGCATTCCTCTGAATGGGCAGCAATGTGTTTTGCTGATACCATACGGCGGAATATGGATCAAGGTCAAATAACTGGTGCAGTCTTTGTAGATTTGCGCAAGGCGTTCGATACTGTGGACCATGATGTGCTATTGGACAAGCTCACTAGGATTGGTGCTGCGCAGTGTGAACATTCTTGGTTCAGGAACTATCTTCAGGACCGCACTCAAGTGGTTGAATTCCAGGGTGTGACTAGTTCTGTGGAGTATGTTTCTGTTGGAGTCCCCCAGGGCAGCATTTTGGGCCCCTTGTTGTTCATCCTCCATTTAAACGATCTTCCAGATGTTGTCGTGAAATGCAGTATATTGATGTACGCTGACGATACTGTGATATTTTTTTCTGCGTCTACTGTGACTGCTGTTCAAGAAGTTTTAAATGGTGAACATCTAGCCTTAGTTCAATGGTTTAGAATGAATTCTCTATTTATTAACTTAAGTAAGACCGAGGCTATGCTGTTTGGCACTTCTCGTAAACTTGCCAATATAGATAATTTCTGTGTCAATTTCAATGGTTCAGAAATCAAGCGTGTATCAGAATACAAGTATTTAGGCATAGTATTTGACGAACATCTCAGCTGGAACAATCATATCAAGTATTTAGCTTCTAAGGCAGGAAAGCGCGTAGGGCAGTTAGGTAGAGTACGTCGCTACATCACCACACACAGCGCAAATACTATCTACTTGTCAATGATTAGACCCATCCTTGAATACTGCTCAGGTGTGTGGACATGCTGCGGTGAGGGAAATAGCAACCAACTAGAGACCTTACAGAGACGCGCAGCCAGGATCGTAACTCGCTCAATAAGAAGCGACCCCGCCATGGACATTTTAGTGTGGCAAACGTTAAAAGAGAGAAGAGACTTTAACATTTATAAATTAGTAAAGAAATGTATTTCTGGCCAGGCCAGTGCCCCAATTTTTCAATAATTATTTTCATTTTAATAGGGACGTTATAGCCCGCACTACTCGCCAGAGCAACCTGTTACATATACCATCAGTAAGAACAGAAATCGCAAAAAGATCCTTTTACTATCACGGCTGCCTCATTTTTAATATTTTTAACTGTAAATAGCCTAATTTTAATCGCATTCTTAACTTTTTACTGTAATATATATATATATTGTAATATATATATATATTATATATATATATTATATATATAATATATATATATATATATATATATATAAAAATATGAATATATATATATATATATATTCATATTTTTTATATAGATATTTTTTTTTCTTCATTATTTGTACATTTAAATTTAGTTAATTATGTTTCTCCCAGGGCTCCCATTGATAGCAGTGGGTTTTTTTTAACCCTCTGAAGGGACTACCCTGGGAGAACATAGAATTTTATTTTTAAATAAAGGTGTCTGTCTGTCTGTCTGTCTGAAACCAAAGGAGCACGGGTTATGTTTGTGGAATAATTCATAGAGTACGAGTTGGATGAACGAAAATGTACCCGTGTGCAGAAAGTCGTATCGACATGGATTGCAAGCCCAAGATGACTAGAGACTTGAGACCCATTCAGGTATTCAACGGTTTCAAGTGGTATACCGTAAAATATCCCACGAGTTACTTGAGTTTTCTTAGTATACACAGGAGCCTTCTGTCTCATGTGTATACAAAGAAAAATCAAGTCACGAGTACGTCATCCCTTTATAACTTTGGTACCACAGTTTTTGACCATTAATTTTCGGATATCGTTACAATGCCAGTTGCAAGTTTTTAATCAATTTCTGAATTTTCCGAAGTCTATCGAAGGCTCCCAACAATTTACCGTAGGTGTCACGAAAATGTCCGATCATTGTCAGTGCGAAGGTCAATTTAATGTTTCCGGTCATTTTTTTGCCGAAGATTACCGAGGACTTCCGAAGCTTAGCGAGGAAGATACAACGATGTTTCGATTATAGTCCACTCAGAACACTAGGTAGTTCAATTTACGACGCCGTCAAAGTCACTGCACGAAAAGTTGGCTTTGATCACCTTTGATTTCCAACAATGGTGAGACAAAGTTGCGCGACACAGGCATCAAACGTGATCAAAGCTTTTACAGTAATTTTGACATTGCTTTTGACACTCTTTTGACACGCGTCAAAAGTGCTAAACATTTGATGCAAATCACAGGCGAATCGAGACAAAGCAACAACTGTTAAACGTTTGATAAGCGTCAAAGATGTACAGCGTCAAAGGTGCACTAACATTGACTAAAATCAAAGATGGGTTTTGCCATCTTTGCCGTGACACCCGCGTCAAAGGCTTGGTAAAAACGGTCTTTGAGCTTCTTTGCCATATTTAACATATGTCAAAGGTTTATGGTAACGAAAAGTAAAGATACAGGATGTAAAAACCATATATGTTCAGAAGTTACTAATCCGAAATGCCGCTTCGTTGAGGCATATGTGAGGATTGTATCGTATCGAATGCGGAAAAGCGAAGAACAGAACGTGAACTGCCGAGATGCGCATTGAAGTCTGCGTACTATATTGTTCTGGACCAGTCTTTAAACCGTGACGTTTAGAAGAGATGCCTTAAACTTCGTAATAAAATCGGATTATTGCCGCGAATATCCTGGAAACACTATTTCAATCAAGTCGAGTTTCCTCGGGCTATATAATAGCACGCCAAACTTTACCATCCGCCATACAAGTCAAAGCAGATATTCGTATGTAAGGGCCTGACCCCCTGGGTCGGTTCCAAAAGGACCAAGTGACTAGCAACCAGCTCAGAGTACCGTATGCAGAGTCCGGCCAGTCGTACTCTGTTGATCTACTGATGTTGACGGAGAGACTAGGCAGATCGCCATAGATGACTTTGTTCTTGACCCTATCCTTCCATGAGTCATTAATTGAGGACTATCTTGAGCATGCGAGTTCAGCGGCCGTCAAGCCGGGTCTCTTGCTCTACTGTGAGCGTCCATGACTCCAAGGGTAGAAGGGAAGAATGAGTTCTTCCGGCATGGTGGACTTCCAGATGTTCCTCATTGAGGTCGTGGAGAGCTCTCCAAGCTTGTGCTTTCTTCACCCGGATGTCTTTCTCAGTGGAGCTGACATAGGAGCCAAGGTACTTTAATTCCTTTTTAGAAGCGAGTGATAATCTATCTTTGGTGGTGACCTTGAATTCTTCATGACCTCTGTTTTCGTAGCGTTGAGCTAAGACCCACCTTCTTACATTCACCCTCCACGCTAAGCAGCAAAGCCTGTGCATTCTCAACCGATCGAATCTGTCACAAGCGCAATGTTACGACAAAGTCGAAGTCAGTCAGGACCACAGGACCAACTCTTCTGCTCTTTCCAGGGTTTATTGTTAAAATATAAAATATCAGCAAGACCACAGCGACAAACCGTTGAGTGGTGCCGGATCTCCCAGTTGTAGACCTGGATCAGTACAATAATTACTTGTATAAAACCAGAAAACGGCAAACTGATCCTTACGGCAAGGCGATGAAGGAGTAAATAAAAGAATAAAACAAAATTTATATATATATATATATATATATATATATATATATATTAAAACGAATTTAATTTATATATATACAATTTATATATATTAAAACGTTTTAATATATATATAAATTTTGTTTTATTCTTTTATTTACTCCTCCATCGCCTTGCCGTAAGGATCAGTTTGCCGTTTTCTGATTTTATTGTTAAACCTTAATGCTGCCCTTTCCCAGCCAGTCGCAGAGCATAATCAAGGATTATTTTGAAGCAATGATTATATCAATAAATAACAATAATTACTACTAATAAGAGAACATTGAACAATACAGTAACATATTGGAAAAAAAGTTAAGAGTTTGAGAAAGCGAAAATACGTGGTCAAGGGTATTGGAGAAAGTTACCAAGCACTCAGCTCAAAAAGCTGAATATTAGACTTTAGAAAACACAAAACTCAAGAGGTGGTTCAAAAAGTCGACAAGTAAACTATATTTAGTGTAGACCACGTGAAGCATCGTGAAACTAAGAACCGTAGGAACCAACCAGCACTCCACTTTAGTGTAGTTAGGTGTCCCCTATTAGTGGAGGGTTTTTCCCTCTGCTAGATGACTTTTGACACATAAATAAAGTTATTATTATTATTATTATTATTATTATTATTATTGTTATTATTATTATTATTATTATTATTATTATTATTATTATTATCATGTGTTCTCTATATAATTATGTGTTCTCCATGGGCGCCGGGTCCAAACCATGGACCTAGGGCACCCATGAGGTGCTGTGTGGAGGCCACACTACTTAGCATTGCAAGGAAAGGGTCTTGCGCAGGATGTTGGCTGTCCCAAGTAGTGCGGTTTTCTGAATTTCGCAGAGGTTGATGTTGCCAGGGATGATGTTGATGTTGCCAGGGATACTAGTGACGCTAGCTATTATTATTATTGTTATTATTATTAATATTATTATTATTAATATTATTATTATCCACCACGTGACCTTTCAGAAGGATATCTCACTTCAGAAATGATCTTGTGGGTATGCACTAAAACAAGGAACACCAGAGCATTGTAACACCGTCCAAGATTCCGAGAGCACCTTAACTAGCTGGTTAACTTACCTTTACCTTTAACTTTAACTTTACCTTTAACTTTACCTTCAACTTTACCTTTAACTTTACCTTCAACTTTACCTTCAACTTTACCTTTAACTTTACCTTTAACTTTACCTTTAACTTTACCTTTAACTTTAACTTTAACTTTAACTTAACTTAACTTAACTTTAACTTAACTTAACTTGTGGTTAAGGTTAGGGTTAGCCGATAAATACAGTATTCCGGGCTGTTCCGGTTTTCCGGTGTTCTTGTCTCCCGGTGTCCCGGAGTTCCAATATTTCTGGCTCTGATTAGAGGTGCGAGACATATCATTCTTTTACGAGACAGATGAGATTACCCAGCATGTAGTCGACTGCAGCATGTATCAAGGCTTCTCTGATTCATCTTAGCTCGAGTATTCCTTTATTACAATCTCATGATCAACTATTGGAGGCACTCATGAAATGTCCTTACAACCACTGCATTGACCAACTGCGTCCTACTAAGAATAACAACAGCAAATTGGATTACTGATAAGGGTAGTAAATCATGTATACGAAAGCGTTTTTCCTTGTGATCTTGTTTTAAAGCTCCTAGAGTTTAACAAGAACTGTACAAACAATTAACTTGGGATTTTAACATTTAACTATTTATTTTAGAATTTTATTACTAGAACAGTCACTCGGCGTAGGATAATTTGTGCTATAATCAGTATAGTACAGTGTTTAGGAGGATTTTAGCATTTTATAAGAATTTTAGGATAACTTGTATCATAAAACACTTAAATAAAGTTCTTAATTTACTTTACTTTAGCGCGCAGAGTAAGTAAAGAAAAGTAAATAACGTTAGTAAAGTAATACTAAACAGTTTCATTGACGAATCCATGGCCCCCATCTAAATCAGAAGAAAGTACAAATTGTCAAAACCCAAGCAATATAATTTAGTCAGCCTGCGTAGCATTCGCCTGTTTGGAAAAAGTCGTAACAATCGGCGCATTGCAAGGACTAACGCGACAACTTTACACGTATTCTGCAAATTAAATCAAACCATAACCTGTCCCAATGGAAACCAAAGAAGCATACGATACCACGACCATAAAATGTCTTCTTCGAACTTCATCTTTTTTGTTTGCTGTTCTACTTTGTCATTCATAGTTCGTCTTATGTCTAAGGTTCCCCGGAAGTAATGGAGGTTTTCCTAGCAGAGGTAGGTGTTCCGCTTTAAGGAGATTGGCGCTTGCAGAATGTCCTCTATTCCCTGAAAACAGAATGACAAGAAAAGATTAGATGAGTGCTACCAAATTATTATTTCAGCGGCAACTTTATTTAGCGAGTTAAAATCGCTCTAAATTTATAAATTTGTTGAAAATTGAATATACTTCTTCAGTGAAATGTACGTACATAATCAAACTACGCGTTTGACAGTGGAAGTAAACCGCATCTTATTTTTGATGTACGTCAGTGTGCTCAAAAATTACGTGAAGGTGGAAATATATACCGCTAACTAAAGTTGAAAATAGCATTACCTTAGCTGTTATATGCCAAAGTTATTATAAAAGACTCAAGTCGCCATGAATTCAATGAATTTTCCTTCAGTAATTTTGTGAACTACTTCTAAACCGTTCACGCTTTAACGTAGCTCTCGAGGTTGAGAGCTTTCTTTCTGGTCTTAAAAAAACTTACAAAATATAAATAAAACTAATTTTCGGACAAAAATTAACATTAAAAACCTAGAAAGCTTTTTGCATGCAACGCGTGAACGGCCGCAAAGATTGTTACTTGGCAAGTTGTTACCTTGTATCACGGAAAATATGCCTCCGAGGTAAATTATTGTCCCTTTCTTCTTTAGCGGACTGCGTGCAATACTTCTAGTAAAGTTTTCACAACTTCTTAAGCAATAATTTTCTTAAATTTTGAATTGGCATTACATGAGTTTGTGAAGTACGGACTAAACAGTGATAAAAAAAATTATGCAAAATAGGCGCGAATTTCTTACGCTGGCTCGGCGGCTTGCGGCAATTTTTTCTTTTTTTTTTCTGATTGGTTGTACGAAATTAGGGCGTCTTCATATTGGTTGAACGTTGACATACTGTCATTTGTCTCAGAAAGTTGTGGGAAAATGGTCTTTTGGGAATTAAATCGATAATTTTTCTTGGACAAATTATGACAATGGGATATTTTATTTATTTGATATTTACAATGGGATATTTTTGACCATAAAGGTGATGGGACAATTCTTAACGCAACACCGTGTAACAGTGCGCTGACGATTTTTAAAGCAATATCTGTTACGGCAACATGTTGCAAAGTCTTGAAAGTGGTTTAAAAGCTTACAACATGTTGCCGCAACAAATTGTTGCGTTAAAAATCGTATTTCGGCTACACTTACGCAACAGACAGTAAATGAACGACAACAAGGTTTATTTTGCAGGTTTCGGCCGAGCACCGGGACTATGTACACAATATATAGTAAATAAAAAAAAATTAAAAAATTAAAAAACCTTTGAATGCAGAGGTCCACACGACGCAGAAATTAAACTTGCTGGTAGTTGCCAGATCTTCCTTGTGCAAGATCTCGTGCCAGGCGTCACTTGAATGTGAAAATACAAAACTGAATGCAAGGCTGGCACTACGGCAAAGGGCAGATTTATTTATGGCCAATGTTTCGACTAATTGTACTAGTCTTCCTTTGGAGGAAGACTACTACTACAATTAGTCGAAATATTTGCCATTAATTATTTCATAGTAAATAAAGCTACACTGAGCCTTAGTAGAATCAGTACACAATATACAGTATACAATAACTATCGATAACTACGTTATCCAATAATCGCCATCACAGTAAAACACCCAAACGGAGCTGAGCAACCACGTACAATACCACTGTGGTTAGACGGAGGCCAGAAAAAAATCTGCCTTCAAAAACCCCTTGGGGAAAGAAATTGACATGAAATCTTTGTAGGAACCAAGGCTCAAGGTGCAAGCAGTTACGTAGCAGTTAGCAGCCCTTCCTACGTGGCTATACAGTTGAAAAATTAACAGAGCTAATCAGAGAAAGCGGTGTTGGCCTAGAATGGCGTCCCACTCACTATACATCCACATAATTACCCATAATGTACCGTCATCCAAACCAACAGAGCCCAGCCCCTGTCGCTAATATTACTTTTCAGGTTAATTCGTAGCCACTCAATCGCCAGAAATTCCATATTTCGGCTACACTACTATGCAACACACAGTAAATAAACGCCAATAGGTTTATTTTACAGGTTTCAGCCGAGCACTAGGACTATGTACACAGTGAATAAAGCTACACTAAGCCTAGAAGTCAAAGAAAGGGCTTGAAAAGCAGGCGCCTCAAGTTACAGACCTAAAGACTTGAACACGTGTTGCTTGTCTGAATTTTAAAATGTCTTGTGTCGGTGTTTTATGTCGGGAAATCGAACGAACATTTGCCTTTTGTCGCGATTTCATTTTACGTGCTGTCGCTACTTTTTGGGTCATGTCGCCTTTCGGAATTTACCCTGGCAGGGCCTCAGTCAAGTCTGCCATATACCCATTCTGTGCTCTTTTTACTTTGAGGGCCGGCGAATTTTCCCGCGAAATGAAATCTTCTCAGCGGTATTCGAAAGTAATGTGACGTCATTCTCGTAGCAACGCGGCGCCATCTTAAAAAAGTAAATTAGGAACAGAATTGGAGGCGGCTTTTCTAATTTCACTTGAAGGAGCAATAAGTCATTAATTACACAGTGAGCTGTTAATTTTGGGTTGGTTTTGTTGAGCTGCGATGGATGTAACATGCATAAAGTACACAGTAACTCTAAGAAGTTTAATAAGTTTGATGTTTGCTTGATCTGACTTTTCCAAACAAAATCAAAATGACTTCAAAATCGCGTGCGACTGTTGGCAAGGGAAAGTCATCTGTGTATCTTCAAAGAGGAATGAGTGAGGAAATAACTTATGAAGATGTGTTGCTTGCTCAGTACATGGACGAAATACAAAAGTCTCCTCCAGTTCGCAAAGAAAGGTAAGCTATTGTAGCTAGCTTGATGTAAGTTATGTAAGCTTACGTGTGCTATGTATTATAAAGTAAGCAGCTTATTACTGTTAGATAAACTTAACCTAAGTGTAGCTCACCTAGCAAATTATTTTGCAAAGCTTTTCCATGGTCCTTGTGAGTAAAGAACGAGAAAAAGGTAAACGTTTCACCTCAGCAACACCTAGTATATAATATATGTAGCTTCCAATGCAAATAGCCCTAAGTATCCTAGGGGAATCTTATAACAACAAGATTTACCTTTAAGCTTATGTTTGGTTTGTTTATTCTTTTTGTTTTTAGTTTTCAGATGCTGGGAGTTTTTACATGTAGTGTAGTGGCTACGAGTGTGAAAGAACTCTTTCCCCCTATAATTACACCCAAAATCTCATCACAAAATATTAGATTCACTTTATATTAAGAGTGCATTGGGAAATCTGGATTTAAATTTCAAAATCTAAATCCGGATTTCAGATTTCCAATTGTTTATGGAAATCCATCGCGGAAAAGGATTTTGTTGTGTCAAAATCCGTTTTCGGATTTTGCGTTTTATTGGGAAATCCGAAATCCCGATTTCAAAATCCAAAAATGGATTTCCCAATGGAATGCACCCTAAGTTCCATTAAGGTGGCCAACTACAGTTTTGAGGGACAATAAATTTCCTTACGCGTGTGTGTCACGCAAGCAATACAGCGCGAGCAAACAACAATGAAGCTCTGACCTCGTGCACGCAGTTAGTAATGCGCGATCGGCTGCGCACGCAGATAAGTGAATGGCCGTGGTGTATGTATTAGTGCGCATGCTTGGAGATTGTACGAAACGTTTTTTTGGTCATAAATTTCTTGAAATCTAGCGTACGACCTATGCTCAATTTTTGATATTTTTTAAATATACATCAACATCGATCTGCAGACAATTTTTTTTCAAAATCTGTAAGACAGATTTTAAAATATTTTTCGAAATTCCTAGTTTTGATATTTTCGTTGATATGTGAAAAACTCTCTTACAGATTTTTGTTTTAATAATTTGTAAGAACGTTTATTTTAATCCAAAGTTTAAATGGTAAGATTTTGAGGTAGGGTTTGAGAAAAACATCCTCATAGCATTAGAACCCAGTCTTCTGACAATCACTCGGTCACTTGTTTTAACCAGAGGATGGTGAAATTACAAACACCCACTGTCTTGTACGATGGTTTTGACTTTGTAATTGTTGCTTGTTTCCAGAAAATATGGTCACCTGTGATCGATATTATCGGAAGCATCTGGTGACCCCCATAAACTGTAGTAAGCATAGGCGTACGGGCCGGGGGGGCTGGGGGGGCTGCAGCCCCCCCAAATTTTGGGCAACTCAGATTTTTTGGGCAGAATGCAAGAAAAATTTGGGCAAAGCCAGTTTGTAAAGAAGTTTCCATGTTTTTTTTTTCTCGAAGAGATAGATATTATCTACTTTAACCTGAAGTCGGCGTGGTAAAGCCAGTTAAATTCACACGAGACAGTGGTTGCCTAGCACGTGATTAGTTTCTGGTTATTAGTGTAGGGGATCATATGCTGATATACATATTTGTAATTTTTTGGTTGTTGGGCACTGTCTGCATTGTACTAGCTGGTGTGGGGTATTTCCAGTCGTGAATTAAGCCCTCGTAGGTGAACATTCGCAAAGACAAACGCAGCTGACACCGGAATCGCACCACCGTATTAACATCGACAAGGTGCTTTCCGAGCTTAAGCTCAGGTTTAGCGGAAATGACCAGGAAATACTCTGTGTTTTGGGAAATATCTGTCACAGTGAAACACCTGATAAAGAAAGCTTCTCCCGCGTTGCTGATTTTCGAAGGCGACCCGACCAAATCCGAAGACAACCCGATCTATACCGAATATGTTCGAAGATGTTCCCAATAATTCGGAAGTTTCCATGGACCTCAGACCTCCGTTTAAAAACATTCAGTTGAAATCTTAATGTTCAGAGCGATAAAAGCCTACAAAAAAGTGTCAATTTTTCATAAACGTAACTAACCAGTGAATTGGATCATGCGATCAGTTAAGGCTGATAGCTCAAATCTGTAAGTTAGGTTTGAGAAATTGCTCAAAATTAAGGCATGCCTTGGCGTGAGATCGGATTTTTGGGCTCGCAGGCGAGAGACTCACTCCTAAGGCGTGAGACTTGGCAGGTATAACTGACTCTGGACGCCGAGCAGAAAATGTACACGGGTTTTCGTCGTGTGCGCGGATTAGGCTACATGACTGTTTCAGAAATGCTGGAGACGATGCACGAGAATGATCTATTTGATACATTTACAGAGTTTTCTAGTGTGGTACATATCCTTGCAGTGATACCTGCCACATCGTGTTCTGCAGAACGATCATTCAGTGCGTTGCGCAGATTGAAAACTTACCCGCAGTCAGTAACATCGCACTTATTAACATTGAAAGGGCATATGCCAACTCTGTAGTCAACAATGACATGGATCGTATCATTGATATTTTCAGCTGTCGAAATGGCAGAGACATCTATTTCTTTTAATTAACAATTGGTTCATGCTTTAGCGTGCACTATCGAGTTATGGAAAGCGTGGGAAGTTTGGAGAGCACGAAAGAAGCGTAAGAGTTGCCCGAGGCGATAGCCTCATATGATAAATTCATATGTAAGAATATTTTCACTTCATATGTAGGCCTCTGTAGTGCATCGTACGACCCTCGTTTCCTTGCGACTGTTTCATAAAAATTTGGGCAACTTGCGAGAATTTTTTGGGCAAATTGTTCACCGCCCCCCTGGCAAAAAATTGCCCGTACGCCTATGGTAGTAAGCCACCTTAAATCATCTTGTAAGCATCTGTGATGCAAAAATAACTTTCATCTGGTTCAATTCTGTTTATTTTCATTTCATTTCAAAATAACACGGTGAATAGCGAAGTGCACAATTACTATTTATAGAACTAAAACTCAGACAAACAAACCAAAAGTGACTCTCAGGGGATTATTAATAACGAATTTCTATTGTCAAAAATGCAAGAATAAAAATAAATTAAAAACTCGGACAAACATGAGTACTGACGTCATCTGTGCGCTTTGCTATTGCTTGACACATTTCAAATCTTTAAAATTCGGAAGCAAAACATCGTTAAAACCTGAAACTTTTTCGAAGGATTGTAACTCTGGTACCCACATACTATTGTTAGAAACAGCTTTTTAGGATGTATAGTTTTTATTTTTTATGATGTCATGTACAAACCCCCAGATATGTACATCCCTTGATGATATGTTGTTTGTACATGTATACTCTTGTCAAGTTGAAGTGCCAGTAGGTGGTGCATTGTATAATGTGATGTGCTTTTTTTTCCAAAAGGGAAACCAGGGTGTCTCCTTATGCTGTGTCATCTCACAACAGTGCTCAATTGAAGAGACCCAAATCTGCAGTTGTGTCACAGAGAGGAAAGTCTAAAAGTAGTGCTGGTCCACCACAAACTGTGATTGGCTGGGCTGACAATACAGACTGGACGATGACTGATCATCAACCAAAACAACGCAACCGCCCAATATCAGCTCCTGCCACCAGAAACAGGTGAACAAATACTGAAATGGATGTTTATTTTTCTTTTTTATTTTAATACCTTCATTTAAGTCTCAGTAAGCAAGATCACCACAACACCTTTGCACCAGTTACTATGGGCTCATGACTGTATTCTAATCCCTCCAAGTAAAGATTGTGCCACTTATCAGAGTCTATTTCCCTTAGACTCTTTTTGAACAATGAGTGGGTTCTTTGAAGTGCCAGTTTGATCCCTTATACACTAATATACGGTAGTTGTTTTTGCACTTTCAAAAGGATAATAGATTTTAGTAACCTGTCCAAAACATTTTTCATTTTTCATTTTTCATTCTGATCACGAGAAAACGGTATTTTCAGCCATACTTTTTGCATGTGCATGACCACCATTAAATTTGCATGTTCCTGAAGTTCCAAAAGATACCTGCCAGTGAAAGTGACTGGAACTTCAAGAACATGCAAATTTAATCCCAGCTGTGCAAATGCAAAACGTAAAACCAAAAAAAAAAAAAAAACAGAATGTTTTCCCTTCATTGGATTGAAAAACAGTTTGGACAGGACATTATTTCCTTCCGAAAAAAGCAAAAAAAATGAAATTTAAAAATGTGATTGAATTGGCACTTTAACTTCCCTACAATTTTGGTATGAGAAGTTGTATGAGTCAAGGCCAACAGCTTAACCCTTTTACTCCCAGAGTCAATTATGAGGACAATAAATTATTGTAAGTCTGTTGATGAAATCCTATGTTGTGACTATTCAAATGAAATCTCTTCAGCATTACTTCGGCATAGTAATAATAGTTCTTCAGTATATTTTACAAAATGAAATTTGGGTTAAAGTCGCTGTCCAAGGATGCAATCATCTGAACTGAAACATGGTGTTAAGCACAGCCAGCATGATCTTCCAAGCTATTTAAAGACTCTGGTTACCAGGGGCAGTCAACTTACATGTACAAAGTCATTTGACAATGAAGTTTACACTATATTTTAACTTTAATTATACACCTGTCTACTGGTTGTATAATGTCTCTTTAAAAAACATGTTCCTTGATAATCCATAATAATGAAGGGGTGAGTGGAATAAACCCCAAGTGAATTCTGATCAACTGCTAGATTCTCCTTACAGTCTGTCTTGTATATGCTCGTGTAACAAAGGGAGAATTTGGCTATAGATCAGGAGTCACTTAGGGCCTTATCCCACATTGAAATACGGCCCTGAGTGACCCCTGATCTGGAACCAAATTCTCCCTTTGTTACATGAGCATATACAAGACAAACTGGAAGGAGAATCTAACAGTTGATCAGAAGTCACTTAGGGCTTTATTCCACTCACCCCTTCCATTAAACTTTCATTTCTTTTGTCTTTTTCTTTTATTAGTATTATTTTAAATTTTTTGTCTTTTTTACAGATCAGGCTCATTTAGTTCTGCAACATCTTCGCTTTCTAGAAATACCTCAGGTATAAGCTTGATGAGAAATAATTCAACTGAAAGTACACTGTCTTACTACTTAAATTTTGCCAGCAATCTAAAAAAAACCTTTCCATTAAAAGGCTGTCTCCCCATTTTTCAACGATTCCTTTGATATTTTTTCTTTGTCCATCTGAGCATCAATCAAGCAGTCATCCACATCTCCTATACTGTGTCTGGGCTTCAAACACAAACCTGATTCCCCACGAATTTAACAGTATTTTTTATCTTCACAAAAGTACATGTACTTGTAAGTGGGGTAGTGATGTGTAAATTTGGTTCTGTTCCACTGTGTGGCAGTTTTTTGTGGATATGTATGTAGTTAAAAAAATTGAGATGTGAATATGGCAGTTGTTTTTACACACTAACCCTCACCACCTAGATATATTGATTATAAGTACTAACTTTGTTTTCTCATAATTTGCTCATCACACTTTCAAGATTGCCAAGACCTTTCTCTTTTGCTTGCTCCCCCCTCCCTCATCCCTCATCCCCATTCTGTTTAGGGCAAGCGTCATAATCTCATGGAGAATAAGACTATTTTAATGTTACACTGTTAAATGTTACATTATTGAATACACTCTTACCTCTAGGGAGAAAAAGACAGTTAATTCGTGAATATAAGTAATCTGAAAATTCCTTTTAATAAATGTTGATGACCATCGTCAGTGATAGAATAAATTTAATAATTGGGCTTCTTATTTTCATCGTTTAGTTTCTAGTTCTGTTAGTGGTAAGAAAACCAAGCCATTGTACAAGAGGAAGCCTCCACTCATTTGTGTCAGAGCCTTTCAGAATGGAAACAGAGATAACTATGCAAGGATCACCGTTCCAGATCTTCAGCAGGTACAAATTGCCTGGATTTAAAAAGTACTTTGCCCAATGCTGTTAGTGTTTGTCTCCACCGCGGTCAAACGTCCAAAGCATTTTTCGTCTTATTTAGTAGGATTTTATTTAATATTAAATGGAAATATGAGCAAGAATGTATAAAAAAATTTGTTGACGTTACTATCTTATAATTTTTCTCAAAATGATGAGCTTTTTTCCGTTGAAAACGGACAAAAACTCTTTGCGCCTGATCAAAATTATGTTGGCAAATGACGCCGACAATTCTGTAGTTCACAGTCTTTAAATGCTTAGAACTTTTTTGGTAAACTTTCAAAACGTTTGGTAAATTGATAGTGTATTGGCAATATATTAAACTTTAAACAGTGAAAATGACAACCTTAACTTTTAAGTACTTTGCTTAACTTTTTGCAAAATATTTCTCTCGTTTGACCATGGTTAAGTGTTTGTCAAGGTACTGTGTAGCAGCCCAGCTTAGAACTAATCTTCTAATATCTCCTCCCCCTCCCCTCTCCCTACAAATTACATGTATGACAAGAAAAAAATGTTAGAGACTAAGTATTAAAAATGGTTCAGTAACCAGGACTAAATAATTATCAAAAGCTCAAAGTTTCTCTGGCTAAAAAGGTAAAAACTGAAAGCTTTCAGCTACACGTACCAGTCTGTAGGCGAATAACGCTACTGTTGTGTCAATGGCCATCATGGGCAGTTTTAGCAGGAAGTTGATGCCCCCTCCCTTTGTTTAAGATTGTTGCGGCTATGGAGTGAGGTTGAAGGATCTTGCAAAGATCTTTGAAGATCTTTAAAGATTCTTAAAGATCTTGGCAAGAATTTAAAAGGATCCTTGAAGATCTTGGCAAGATTATTGAGGATCTTGTAGGAATTTAAAAGATCCTCAAAGATCTTTATTAAGATTCTCAGTAAGATCCTTGCAGATCCTCGTGCAGATCTTTAAGGATCCTTGAAGATCCTTCAAACATTCTCACCAGAGAGTCTCGTACACCAATATCCCTCTGTTTCTGAATTACCTGAATCAGATCTCATTCATTACCAATACCTAACGTCATCCCTTTGTTTTAAGATTGTTGTGGCTATGGAGTGAGGTTGCACTCATGCACCAATTGCTACAGCCCTCTGTTCTGAATTACCTGAATCAGATTTCAATCATTACCAATACATAACGGTCACAATTTGTTTCTTCATGCAGCTTCTTGATGCCTGTACTGACAAACTGGGACTTGTGGCTGCAGCAAGGAAGCTGTTTCTATCTGATGGCACTCCTGTGGCACATGCAAGCCAGCTTCCAAGGGATGTAGATGTTTATGTCTCATGCGGGGAGCCATTCCGCGATCCTTATGCTACTATACGAGGTAGTTTGATCGTCTCACCTTAACTGTTATAGTGGCCAGTTACAAATTCCAAATTAAGTTATTTTTAAATTGAAAAACTAACACCACCATAAAAAAATGTACTGCTCAGTAGCTTTCAATTGAATGGTCACACTTTAGGATTTCACCCACGGACTCAAACGTTTAGAATCACCTTGTACAGTCAGGATAAACAGCACCACAGGAAAGTACTCCTCAGTAGCTTCCATTTTAATGCTCCACTTTACAATTTTATAGATCTACAGATTTTAAAGTTAGGACAACCTTGTATAACTCTCAACAACAAACAAACAGTACCACAGAAAAGTATTTATATTCAATAGCTTTCATTTGCATGGCCAATGGTACATGTATGATGTCATCCACAGATTTGAAAGTTAGGATAACCTCACAAGATCTGAGTTTGACTTTATATCAGAAGACAAAAAGTTAAGCTGCTTTTATTTTTATTATTTGCAACAGACAGAGAAGAGCTGCGTAGATCAGCTTCTTGGACTCTGAGTGGCATTGTTCTTCCTGAAGATCGTTCCAGACGTCGTACAAAACCATCTCTGTCTAAGAGGATGAAGTCTTTAGTTGAAAGTCAGAAGAGAAGAATTCTTGTGTTTAGGAATGGTGAGAGCTCTGAAGGAGTGGAGATTGTAGCTGGAAGATTTGATGAGGTACAGTTAAGCTGTTCATTATTATAGTCACCATTATCCCTTTAACTCCCAAAAGTGCCCAAAATAGACATAATTTTATTCAAGAAAAATTTCAAATTTCATTTTGTGAAATATTGAAAAACAAATGGTACCATGCAAAAGTACTGCCGAAGAGGTTTCATTTGAGTGGTCAGACCATAGGATTTTGTCCACAGACTCAAAAGTTAGAACTTATACTCTCCATTCTAAAGAGTGTCAATGCATCTAGGGTATCTTCTAACTAGAAGAGCAGAGATGTTGTAATGGTTAGAACACTTCCCCCTTCTTGACACCAATACTACCGGTACTGTGACAATCCTAGACCTGGTACCATTATTAATTCTTGGGCTATTTAGAGCTTATCGGTCATACAACTGTTTTAAAAGTGTCACCCTCCACTTGTTAAACAAACAAAATTGATTTATTTACTTATTTAATAAGACTAGTGCCCAGACTATCACATCATTGTGATCAAGTTAAGGATTTTTGAAATATTTAATATAATTATAAAAAATCTCTTTGTTATTAGTTCTTGGACGACTGCACTAATAAGTTAAACCTGGAGTCAGGAGCCAGGCTTTTGTTTGACTGGCAAGGAAAGGAAATCAACAGCTTCTCTGATGGTTAGTTGCTTTAACTGCAGCTTTATTACAGACATGGTTCGTACAATCTTGAAAAGGTCTTGAATTTTAGCAGTTGTCTTGAAAAGTCCTTAATTTGGTTAAGGTCCTTGAAAAGTACTTGATTTCTTTATCAGGTATTGCAAAGTCCTTGAAATTTGGGACTTTGTGTACGCCCTATCACTTTTCTGATAAATTAAATGATTTTGCTCCGAAAAAATTGGCCACCAGCGACTTTTAAAATCCGAAAATAACTAGCGAAAATGTCGGCATAATACGTGAATGCGTACATGAAGCAAAATTGTAATCTTTGCCTCAATTTCATGCACCAGGGGACAAAGAGTTTCGATGTCGTAAATAAAACGTAGTCCTTGAAAACTATTTTTTGTCCTTGAAAAGTCCTGAATTTTATTTGTCTGAAGTTGTACAAACCATGTACAGAGTCTATAAAATAAAATTATAAGTAAAAATAACAAAGTTTTGCAGTGGTATATAAGTGTATGACTGTAAAGTGTTATAAGGCATGCAATATGCGCGTTATATAAGTCCTTGATTCATTCATTAAATTTTCCAACAGCAATCAGTCATCGGTTTAGTGCAGATAAACATTGGTAATCATTTTTTTCTAGCACAACTGCTTATTCACTATGAAGGTTTGTCATAGCTCAGTCTTAATGCAGTTCTGACCAATGATTATATCACCATTCCTACTTGTAGTTCTTGTACTGGACAGAATTCTTCAGCCCTCTGTCAGTGTCATTTTAGGCCCTGTTTGGGTAACAAGGGGAGCAGAGAGATTCAGTCCTAAAGGAGCTTATCACTTTATTACCTCACTTCTGCTTAACACCAAGGACAGATTAAAACAAAGCAAAGCTTATAAACAACAGGTAAGGCAACTCAAATTTTTACAATCTGCAATGATTCGCAAACAGCAAGTAATATTTATCCATGAAGATCACAGAATGAAATGCACACAAAATGCAATACACAAAAAAGCCCTAAAAATCCCCCATGGGCTTGCCTTTAGGTCACATACTATGGGGGTGGGTGTGAAATGCATTGGCTCAATATTAACTTTGCCTAAATAATTTATACAAGTACAGCCCTAGCTAGCAACTTGCTAGGCCTCCTCCCTCGCACTTTCAAAATTTTTTTTTTTTTTTTTTATTTATTAACACAAATACAAGTGCTTCTTTACATGTTACTTTACACTACTTATACTACTTACGATATTAACGATAAACACAAAGGCAAACAAACATCAATAAAAACTACTAACTACATGTATTACAAAAAAAAAAAAAAAAAAAACCTTTTACGCATTACACATTACCGACCATTTTTTATAAAATTCACTTAAGGTTCTGTTTTTGGTGCAAATATATTTCTCTGTTTCAAATTTAATATTTATCCTTAACTTAAACCCAGCAATAATAGGACGGGTTTGTGATCTTCTGCACTCCCATATATATAGTTTTGCTATTATTAGAAAGTAGTTCAGTAAAGGGCATTGTACAGCTATAATTCCTAATAGCACATCCTGTAAACTAAGGCTAATCCATTCATTTGACAGCAGATAATAATAAAATTCAAAGTCCTTCCAGAAAAGTTTAACATATACACAATCAAAGAGAAGGTGAATAAGGGTTTCAGGTTTCGACTTACAAAAGGAACATTTATCATCAGATAGATATCCTATTTTGTATAGCTTAGTGTTAGTATATAA
This sequence comes from Cladopsammia gracilis, assembly GCA_022457155.1. NCBI lineage: Eukaryota > Metazoa > Cnidaria > Anthozoa > Scleractinia > Dendrophylliidae > Cladopsammia > Cladopsammia gracilis. Next base: position 1,926,831 of record JAJGOT010000080.1, on the reverse strand, counting down.
TATGGAGTTGAGGACCTTGTACTGAAAAGCCTTAACATAGGATTCTGAGCATATGATGTGTGGTAAAAGAAATGCTTTTTCCAGTTGGTCTTCCGTCAAATTAAAATCTCGTTTTAAAATCGAGGTGTTTTTTGAAAGTTGTGCCTTTTTACTTATGAGTAGTGAATAAGCCGCCAACGGAGCATTCAAAAACCCGTCCTCACTCCATGACGTACTCACCAATCTCCTCTCGCACTTTCAAAATGTTTTGTCATAGAAGTCAAATTATTCAAATACAGTGTAGTCCTATATAAACTGATGTGCATGCTTGTCAAAAATTTTCAAAAGAGCAACATGAGAAGGTGCCAAATTTTGACATAAATATATCTATCTCCACAAAATATTATTCATGCATATTGGATGCAGGCATTAAAATCACCAGCTGCAGAAACAGCACATTCAGTAATTAGATATGATTGGCAGAAGGGTATTGCAAATTTGCAGTTGACTTTAAAGGTCACATAGCCATGAATTTGGGCATTCTGTATTAATAAAACAGTCAAATATTTGTACATTTGATTTTGACCCAACTACATCTGTAGCTCCATTAGAGAAGGATAAAGTAGAAGCTTAGATTTGGTTGTAAGGCCAACAGTTCTTTGATCTGGCCTATAATAATATTGTGAGTATTCATTTTTGCCCGTAACAGCTTGAGCAGAGTCTTAAGGGTGAAGAAGTTGTCTCCAAGGAGATCATGGCAATGAGTGAAGTAGAGATTGAAAATGAAATAAAGGAGGTATGTAAGAGTATTATAATTGGCAATGGCATTGTTGATATGAATAATATTCTTCATTTGCATTGTTGAATTCTCTACTTTATATTGCACTTTCAAACTTGCCTTTATATGGTGTCCTCAAAACAAGGCACTTGTCATTCTCATCATCATCATCATCATCATCATCATCATCATCATCATCATTATTTTATAGTCATCAACATGGCTCGTCAGCAGTTGTGGTAGCATCATTACTACTATTATCATAATATGACCTGTATGGCCCTGCGAACCTTTTCTTTGCAAAACCATAGATGAAAGTCCCATATGAGGGCCGTAAGCATTTGCATGAGCAGGGCCGAGAAAAGCTGCACAGCCCTACTACAAATTAAAGCAGACGGCCTCATGCGTTAACATTTCAAGTAATTTTGTCTCCAAATTGGTCATATGATAAAATACTTATTGACTAAGTTAGGTTGGGCCGGATGGGAAAATAATTATTTGGCTCTCAGTCATGGCACACAGATCTTGTTTTTTTTTTTTTTTTTTTTTGTAGATGCATGTTTATTTACATTTACTCCTTATAGATACAAACAGTACAAACTAACTTACACTACAACTAACAAAACAAAAGTTAGTTATTGACAGTACAGACTTACGTTACTTTGTAAAACTAATAATACTAGCAATACAACGCTAACAGTACAAATAATAGAAACAATACTTAGACAACCTTGTAAAACTAATAATACTAGCAATACGACACTAACAGTTCGAAATATTTGTCCCGCTTTATAACATATAGAAAGAAAAATGAATGATAAAGCAAAGGGAACTAAATGTTTTGTAAAAAGTCCCATTTTTTAATATATTTATCTTGTTCATCTGATTTGATTGCAATGTATTTTTCTAACATTAATTTGTCACGAACTAAAGATATAAATTCGCTAAACTGAAATTTATCTTTGGCACCGGCTTTGACGTATAAATAGTATTTTCCTATAATGATAAGATGATTTAGGGCTAAACAGTAGCGAGAAGAGCAAAATATACCGTATAAAACATCCAAGTTCGAAAGATGGACCTTTTTTCGACTGTGGGCACTATACCAGTCTTGGAATTCGACCCAGAAAGAGCTAGCTTGCGTGCATTCTATGAACAAGTGCCAGATAGTGTGGATCTCAGAAGGGCAAAAAGGACAATTTGGAGAGTCGACCTTCTTCATTTTATGTAATAAGCTATTCGTAGGTAGAATGCGATGAATGATCTTGTACTGGAACATCATCATTTTAGTTTCTTTTGTAACATTAAAGGCTAAAAGGTAAACCTTACTCAGATTATTCTTTTCTAATCCATGTTCTATAAGTTTCTTTTCTGCCGTGGGAGGAGGTAACTTTTCCAAAGATAGTAGTTTTTCATAGAGAGCTTTGCATGTCAACGAGTCACTAATTGAAACAAGGGGTACAATGTGTGGTAGGTCGTTTGACTTTAATAGTTTTTTCCAGGAATGAGGGATAGCAGAGAGGATGCTGTAATACTGTAGAAAATTGAACGTTGTGTTACATTTTTCACAAAGGGAATTAAAAGATAGAAAGCAGTTCCTTTCTGCGTCAAATAAGTCTGAAATGTGAATAATTCCGGCTTGATGCCAGTGTGGAAAGTATATCGATTTTTTATTAACAATTAAAAACCTATTGTTCCAGATTACTTGATCTAACACTTCAGGTTTGTTTTGAGGACAGGTCGCAGCAATTTTCTGCCAAAAGGCGATGACATCTTTGTAAAATCTCGGGAGGCGTTCACTTATGCAAAGAAGCTTAAGCTCATAATTACATTGAAATAAAAAGGCGCCACCGACATTAGCTAGGAGAGAGATTGGAATATATCTCCATGGAGCGTCGTGGTCTGAAGATAGACGGTTTACCCAGTTCAGTTTTAACGCTTTGTCAAAGACGACAAAGTCTTTCATCTCTAAGCCACCTTCTTTCTTAGATTTTATCAAAGTTGACTTTTTGATTTTCGCAGGTTTATGATTCCATATAAAGTCAAATATCATTCTGTTCACTTCTTCAGCGAAGTGAGGTGGTGTTTCCATGGAACTACAGACGAAAATGATTTTTGAAAGGGCTAATGTTTTGACAATATTTATTCTTCCATAAACAGAGATATCTCGTTGAGACCAAAAATTTAAAGTTTTCTGCAATTTTGTCAGCTTGTCGAAAAAGTTTCGCTGGTTCAATATATTGTCATCATACGAGAAGTGCGTGCCTAAGGCGTAAACAGGTTCATCTTTTATTTGAAGATTTAAAATTCCGTCTTTTCTATGTCTCATTGAGCCAAGCCACAACATTTCGGATTTTGATACATTTATCTTTAGTCCCGCACATCTTTCAAATCGGGAGAGTAATGCGAACAGGTTACTTACTGAATGTGCGTTGGCGAGGATAGCTGTAGTGTCATCTGCGTATTGCGATAATTTAACTATTCTGTTATTCTGTATTTTTAAAGTTGTTATAAAAGGTGACAGGCCTAGCACAAATCCTGCTCGTCGCTAAAAGCATGTTAGCCCAGCTTTAGAATAAGTCTACCCCAAGTACGTGTCTGAGAGATTTTTCCGTTCAGATCAAAATAAAGATATAACAGGCCTGTTCTAAATGTTGTCCTTCTTTTTGATCTTAGGAAAAGAGCTCTCGCTGTGATACTGACAGGAGGAATTTGCGTTTTCCAGAGCCGTTTAGAATATTTAGTTACGCCGTCATTTCAGTGTTTGCTAGCTCTTAGCGTAACAATAGAGTTTCTTTGGCTCAATTTGAAAGGTTTGCAAGATCGGTAGTAGCCGCTTGATAGGAATTATTCGCCGCTTAGGATCAGTTCATTTCTCAGTACGTGATTTAATGTGAGCGCAAGTCTGCGGTTAGCATAACTTGCGATGTAGTGTTTCTTCACGACTAGAAAATTCTAAGATCGAAGTCTTATGCGATAGTAATGGTCTATATTGGAATGGTGGCATCTTGCAATTGTTTTTAGCTCCTTGGAGTTTACTGTGATGTATTTCTTGGAGCTAGGAAGTATCTCCATTGTCAGAAGCATCGCGTCATCGCATCCGGTTTGAAATATGTGAATCTCCAGCATGATAGCTGTTTAGTAATTCTTACAGATGCAAGTGGTTTCTTTTAGATATTCTTTAAGCAAGACTCGAGTTTCGGTTCTTTGGTGAACCTCATCAGTTGCTCCCATGTAGAAAGGTCTCGTAGAATGATTTGACGTTGTAGAATGTTAGCGACTTATAAGCGCTTGGGGAGGATCAAATGTTCTATCTTTTCATTGGCTTGTTTAGTTAAGCCAATAGTAATGGAGTATTTTCGATCCGATGAAAGTTGTGTTTCTTTGTAGGCTTTTTAGCTGATTTCTTAAGCATGTAAGATATTTTCTGACACAAGGAATGGCTCTTTTATAGTTGTACGGTGGCGTTGTAGATATATCTCAATGGATGAGAAATAATTTGTTTATCTAGCTGTCGTACAACAAGCTTGTAATTGCTGTGTAGTACAGTGCTACATGCGTTACCATCTTGCGCAACGCAGCAGGAAGGAGCTCTGTCAAAAAAATCACATAAGTTGTTATAAAAGGTGACAGGCCTAGCACAAATCCTGCTCGTCGCTAAAAGCATGTTAGCCCAGCTTTAGAATAAGTCTACCCCAAGTACGTGTCTGAGAGATTTTTCCGTTCAGATCAAAATAAAGATATAACAGGCCTGTTCTAAATGTTGTCCTTCTTTTTGATCTTAGGAAAAGAGCTCTCGCTGTGATACTGACAGGAGGAATTTGCGTTTTCCAGAGCCGTTTAGAATATTTAGTTATGCCGTCATTTCAGTGTTTGCTAGCTCTTAGCGTAACAATAGAGTTTCTTTGGCTCAATTTGAAAGGTTTGCAAGATCGGTAGTAGCCGCTTGATAGGAATTATTCGCCGCTTAGGATCAGTTCATTTCTCAGTACGTGATTTAATGTGAGCGCAAGTCTGCGGTTAGCATAACTTGCGATGTAGTGTTTCTTCACGACTAGAAAATTCTAAGATCGAAGTCTTATGCGATAGTAATGGTCTATATTGGAATGGTGGCATCTTGCAATTGTTTTTAGCTCCTTGGAGTTTACTGTGATGTATTTCTTGGAGCTAGGAAGTATCTCCATTGTCAGAAGCATCGCGTCATCGCATCCGGTTTGAAATATGTGAATCTCCAGCATGATAGCTGTTTAGTAATTCTTACAGATGCAAGTGGTTTCTTTTAGATATTCTTTAAGCAAGACTCGAGTTTCGGTTCTTTGGTGAACCTCATCAGTTGCTCCCATGTAGAAAGGTCTCGTAGAATGATTTGACGTTGTAGAATGTTAGCGACTTATAAGCAATTACAAGCTTGTTGTACGACAGCTAGATGAACAAATTATTTCTCATCCATTGAGATATATCTACAACGCCACCGTACAACTATAAAAGAGCCATTCCTTGTGTCAGAAAATATCTTACATGCTTAAGAAATCAGCTAAAAAGCCTACAAAGAAACACAACTTTCATCGGATCGAAAATACTCCATTACTATTGGCTTAACTAAACAAGCCAATGAAAAGATAGAACATTTGATCCTCCCCAAGCGCTTATAAGTCGCTAACATTCTACAACGTCAAATCATTCTACGAGACCTTTCTACATGGGAGCAACTGATGAGGTTCACCAAAGAACCGAAACTCGAGTCTTGCTTAAAGAATATCTAAAAGAAACCACTTGCATCTGTAAGAATTACTAAACAGCTATCATGCTGGAGATTCACATATTTCAAACCGGATGCGATGACGCGATGCTTCTGACAATGGAGATACTTCCTAGCTCCAAGAAATACATCACAGTAAACTCCAAGGAGCTAAAAACAATTGCAAGATGCCACCATTCCAATATAGACCATTACTATCGCATAAGACTTCGATCTTAGAATTTTCTAGTCGTGAAGAAACACTACATCGCAAGTTATGCTAACCGCAGACTTGCGCTCACATTAAATCACGTACTGAGAAATGAACTGATCCTAAGCGGCGAATAATTCCTATCAAGCGGCTACTACCGATCTTGCAAACCTTTCAAATTGAGCCAAAGAAACTCTATTGTTACGCTAAGAGCTAGCAAACACTGAAATGACGGCGTAACTAAATATTCTAAACGGCTCTGGAAAACGCAAATTCCTCCTGTCAGTATCACAGCGAGAGCTCTTTTCCTAAGATCAAAAAGAAGGACAACATTTAGAACAGGCCTGTTATATCTTTATTTTGATCTGAACGGAAAAATCTCTCAGACACGTACTTGGGGTAGACTTATTCTAAAGCTGGGCTAACATGCTTTTAGCGACGAGCAGGATTTGTGCTAGGCCTGTCACCTTTTATAACAACTTATGTGATTTTTTTGACAGAGCTCCTTCCTGCTGCGTTGCGCAAGATGGTAACGCATGTAGCACTGTACTACACAGCAATTACAAGCTTGTTGTACGACAGCTAGATAAACAAATTATTTCTCATCCATTGAGATATATCTACAACGCCACCGTACAACTATAAAAGAGCCATTCCTTGTGTCAGAAAATATCTTACATGCTTAAGAAATCAGCTAAAAAGCCTACAAAGAAACACAACTTTCATCGGATCGAAAATACTCCATTACTATTGGCTTAACTAAACAAGCCAATGAAAAGATAGAACATTTGATCCTCCCCAAGCGCTTATAAGTCGCTAACATTCTACAACGTCAAATCATTCTACGAGACCTTTCTACATGGGAGCAACTGATGAGGTTCACCAAAGAACCGAAACTCGAGTCTTGCTTAAAGAATATCTAAAAGAAACCACTTGCATCTGTAAGAATTACTAAACAGCTATCATGCTGGAGATTCACATATTTCAAACCGGATGCGATGACGCGATGCTTCTGACAATGGAGATACTTCCTAGCTCCAAGAAATACATCACAGTAAACTCCAAGGAGCTAAAAACAATTGCAAGATGCCACCATTCCAATATAGACCATTACTATCGCATAAGACTTCGATCTTAGAATTTTCTAGTCGTGAAGAAACACTACATCGCAAGTTATGCTAACCGCAGACTTGCGCTCACATTAAATCACGTACTGAGAAATGAACTGATCCTAAGCGGCGAATAATTCCTATCAAGCGGCTACTACCGATCTTGCAAACCTTTCAAATTGAGCCAAAGAAACTCTATTGTTACGCTAAGAGCTAGCAAACACTGAAATGACGGCGTAACTAAATATTCTAAACGGCTCTGGAAAACGCAAATTCCTCCTGTCAGTATCACAGCGAGAGCTCTTTTCCTAAGATCAAAAAGAAGGACAACATTTAGAACAGGCCTGTTATATCTTTATTTTGATCTGAACGGAAAAATCTCTCAGACACGTACTTGGGGTAGACTTATTCTAAAGCTGGGCTAACATGCTTTTAGCGACGAGCAGGATTTGTGCTAAGCCTGTCACCTTTTATAACAACCGTGGCTAAAAGCGGCTTTGCCACCCCATTCAGCCTCCCATATTTTAATAGTTTTCGCCAAGGAATACGTTTCTTGCAAAAAGATAACGTCAGATTGTCGTTGGTGAAGCCAGCGAAAAACTTGCCTTCTTTTCCTCGAACTGTTTAGCCCCCTCACATTCAGTGATAATATTTTATATGTTCCAATCTTCGGTGCTGTAGAAATGAATACCGGTAGTGTTGTAAATACCGTAATCAGATTGAAATACTATTTTTGCCTTTGTGCTGACTGAATTAGCAGGAGTTAAATGAAATTCTGTACTTGAAATATAAACATTGCAAAACTTAATAACACAGAACTCGAACCTCGACGATGAAGAGGAACGACTATACATTTTGTACTCAGATCTTGTACTCACACAGATCTTGTTGCGCTCGGTCCATACACCATGACCTTGAGCCAAATATTTTCCTATCCGGCCCACCCTCTTAGTCAATAAGTACATATCATCATCCTCACCATGTACTTGTCTGGTATTAATAATGATAATCATAATAAAAACAATAAAATAAATAAAAGCTTTATCTACCCTAATTAAAGCCGATCAGCGAATCAAAGAAACGCTGGTATAAACTGATGATAAACATTGCCATAATCACCATAATCATCATCATTGTCAATTCCTCACCATCATTGCCCCATTATCGTCATCATCATCATCATCATCATTGTCATCATCATTGTTGTCATCATTATTGCTGTCATGAGGGGTAGCCTGCAATGAAATATTGACATCCCATCCAGCTGCAGGGGAGAGTAATAACGTTACTAGCTAGTCACTTCATGCTACAGAATCCAGAGCTAATTGAGTCAGATGGTCTTAAGCGGGGGGTGTTAGAATACATGACTGTTTGTTAAACCTCAATCCTTATTTTTATTGCACTGTCTTTTTTATTAAGGTTGAGCAGCACATCAGTGACTTGTCGAGTGTGATACCCAGCCTGAAGTCTCATCTGGGCATGGTAGAGGGTGCAACACAAGATGAGGAAACAGCAGGACTGGAGAATTACAGATATAAACACTTGACAAATATTGCTCCAGAGAGTAGACTGTTAGCAAAACAGGGTCTCAAATTGAAGGTAAAATAATATATGTTGTAAGACAAGCAACAAGCAAACCTGGGGAAGATTGTCAGTCTTAGTCTGAGTTCAGCAAGGTGATAATGAATGGTCACTCAGGTCTCCAGCTGTTGTCCTGTGAATTTCATGGCATTTTGTTAAGGCAGCCACCCAGAGATTAAAGGGGTGAGTTTCTATTAGGTGCTGTGGTGCTGCAATAGTGTTGGAGTGAGTGGTGAAGTGACACACCAAAATTTGGTATAGCTGAGTTTGCCACAGGGTTGGAATCTTAATTTTGACAGCACTCACCATTTGGGCAAGTGATGTTTTACATTAGCCCATTTTCAAGAGATTCATTCAACTTTTCATTCAATAATTAACTCGGGTTAATATCAAAATTTAGTTATCCAGAGGTTTAATAATTGATTGTTCTTTTTCATCTTGTCAGGTGTTTGAAAATGGCTCATCTGAAGGCTACGTTGTTTTTCACTTCAACTTACACGAAGCTGAAAAAGGGATCCAAGGTGATAAATCACAGTTGATGCATCGGTTCCTTGATGCTTGCACCAGCTGTACAAAGGTGTCAGAGAGCGGATGTGGACCAGCAGGGCGGAGAATTGCCAAGAGAGTGTTTACAAGGGATGGCGAGGCAATTACCGATGTACATGACTTGGTGTATGATCAAGAAATATGGCTGTCTTATGGAGAGGACTTTAAACCACCCCATGGTGAATGAAACTTTATTAGCTTCTAATAGTCATTGTTTTGAGTCCTTGTGTGCATTTCTCAAAACTCCCAGAGACTTTTTGGGCCCGAAAGTTACATGTATTTTTAAAATTCAGTGCAAACCAGCACAGTGTTTTTTGTCAAGTTAGAATTTTATTGCTTAGCTTTCAAGGTAATCAAAGGCTCCTTTGAGCCTACTTGTGAATACAAGGTGCTCTAAATAAAATATTTTGCACACCTTTGGACCCTTTCCTTTCCTAGGTGTTTGCTCCATCAATCTGTTGATCTCACAGCATCCAACTCCCAATCCTGCCTTCCAATACATCCCCATGGGTAAGGCAGGTGACCATAATATATTGCAGGCTCAATGTTAACAGCTGATTGCACAATCAAGTGAAATTTCTAACCAAATGCTACAACTTGTTTACAAGTTAAAAACGATTTTTGTTCATCAGGAGTGATTCATGATCTGTGAGTGGGCAGAGCCCAAAGTGTAATAAAAAACTCTAGGTTTTAATTGCCATGATTCTTCCACAGTTGTCGTCCTGGAGCTGTGTTTAGATAAAGCCACGTGCATGTCCCTGTGGGGTGAGAAGGAAATGGTTCAAAGAGAAGGCTTTGATGATGAAGGCAAAGGCAAAGAGAAGGCTTCTCAATGGAGGGCAGTGAATGGCTTTCCATCAGGCAGTAAACGCCATCATGTTAATTTGCTCAACCCAGGCAGTGAAGTCTCTCAAGCACAGAGTCTGCAGGTGGATATACTAAAACAAAATAATTAAACATTAAAATAATGTGATCACTAGGGTCCCCACTAAGTTTGCAAATAATGCCTTTCCACATTGAGTGGTACTGTAGGTTTTTGTGTACTTTGTATACTTTTATTACTTTTCAATAACATATGAAGTCTAATAAGTTTAAAACCAGCTAACAGTTATTATTATGTTGGGCATGATTAAAAATATGTAAAATGGACATACTGTATAAATAATGAATTAACTAAGCCTTCTGATCCAGGTGCTCAAAATTAGCTCTATTAATTATTTTTGGCATACAGTCCACCTGAAACATGTAAAAATCTGAGATTCATATTTATTTCGTGAGCAAAAATCATCAGTTGGAAGAATTATATTCTTATTTCCCGTAAAACTTTGGAACTGTTTCTTATATAAAAAACCCCCAGCTAAATCAGTCAACTGGTCAAGGAGTCATTAAATACATAGAAAAATCTTTGATGGTGTGTCATTTGCTTATTAAATCAAACAGTAAGTTACTAACAAATGGACTACAAAAACTAAAAGAGCTTGACACACTTGATAATTGACATAAACATTAGTCTGGTCATGAGTGATATGTTGATTATTCTCAAGAAATTTGCTTTGAAAGGCTGTAAAATTTACAAAACATGTATGTGGCTAGGTGGCAGGAGTTGCCTTCCAGCCACTAGTTGTGCCATTTACAGTATGCTAATGTGCGCTAATGTGCACTAACAAACAGTTTTGTTGACATTAGGTGATGCGTGTTGATGAGAATGGCTGCTTTCTGCAGTATAAAGAGAATAAGAACCTTGTACTGTATCCAGAAATCACTGTCAGAGAAAAGAGGAAAAAAGAAAAAGGAAAATCATCATGGCCTCCTGATGCCCAAGAATGGGTTATAACACAGGTACATTTTTGAGTATTTCTACATTTTGTAGTTGCTTGGATCATTCTACAGAAACTGGGTTTGGCCTTCTTGACCATGTGTGGCTCGAGTGAGACTTTAGGTGAAGGCTTGTTACACATGATGGCAGGAGCCACAAATATGCCTGGTTTCTGCAGCATGAAGCAACTGGATGGGACAATAACCCATTTTGATTTTGCCTCATACGAAAATGCTGTTTAAGTAATGATCTGCATAAGAAGGATAGCACTGAACGGCTATGCATGATGGAATGTCAACTTTTTTCATTGTTACAACTAGTGATCTCATTGGCCTAGTCTCAAAAACTGCTCAAAAGTTAAGGTTCAAGGTGCATTTTGTCTAATTTTTTTTAAGGTTTCAAGTAATTCGAGACCCAATCGCACCACATGCAAGTTTTAAAAGATATTGTATTTGAGTGATGGGGAACTTCATCAAAGAAGCAAAATTATTAGCTATTGTCTTCTGCTATTCTGATTGGTTAAGCCAAACATTTCCTAAAATTTATTTGGATAGAACACCTTACTCATCATCTACTGATGCATTAACAGTCTTAAGATGGCCGAATCTTCAAGAACGTAGGAAATGTCATCGATGTATATATGCATTCAAGTGTATTAATGGCCAACTTAATCATTCCTTGAACATTGTCAAAAAGAGTGATTTGCACTCTTACAATACGCGGAATAACAATACCATCAACCTACCCAGAATTAAGTTTAATTGGGGAAAACACCGTTCCCATTATCACTGTTACAGAGATTTTAACGAGTTAGATAGAACCATAAGAAAGTCAGCAAGTCTTTCAATTTTTAAGAAGCATCTTTTTTCTGCTTTCTATAATTAATTTTTTTTTTCATGTTAATTGTTAATCTTTGTGTATTTTGTACATATTTTAATATCTTGATTTTAGTTTAAATTTTTAAAATTTTTATATTTTAATTGTATCTTGTAATAATGATTTATATTTAGGACCTCTATGAAAACCACAGTTTGTGATGGAGTTTCCTAATAAAAGATTGTTATTATTATTTGGCGCAATGTGGGAAAGAGCCAAAGCTGCAGAACAATGAAGTTTACCATAGTTCTTATGTGGAGCATAACTTAAGAACTGAAATTACTTGATACTATGGGTACCATAAGCTTCCATTCAACAAAAAATTCAAGTTTAATTTTTAAAAAACAAAATCATCCAATGGGAGCATTTCCAGCTGACAACAGCCATCAGATCATTGATTCACAAGTTCCTGCCCTAAAACATTAATAGCTTATTGCCAGTAACTTCCATTTGCTTTGCAGTAGGAACAACAGATTGAAAGGAAATTTTGGTCATTCTGAATAGAAGACAACATCACATTGTATACTCTGAAACAATTATTTTCAAAAATGTCCTATAAACTGAAATTTCTCCTAGAGATTTTTTTCAAACAAATGAAAGCACCCCTGGCTTAATCTTTAAACTCCCAAGAGTGTCATAAAATGAAAATTCAAGAAAAATCACAAATTTCATTTTGTAAAATACTGGAAAACAAGTGGTACCATGCAAAAATACTGCTGAAGAGGTTTCATTTGAATAGTCACACCATAGGATTTCATACACAGACTCAAAGGTTAGAACAAATGGTACCATGCAAAAGTACTGCTGAAGAGGTTTCATTTGATTAGTCACACCATAGGATTTCATTGACAGACTCAAAAGTTAGAACTACATTACATCTCCATAATTTAAATTTGGTTAATAGGTAAATACATGTATGATGTTTTCTTCTATTTCAGAGGGGATTAATTCACAGTAAAGCAATGCCTCAGCTTGTGTTGTCCAGGTCAGATCATGCTGTATCCATCCAGTATGTAGACACATCTTTGGACGGGTATCCTGTGGTCATAGCAAAAAGGTATGTTCCCTGTGGTTTGCATGGTTACTTGTGATGATATCACAGACTCAAAAGTTAGAACCACCTTGTACAGCATAATAAACAGTACCACAGGAAAATACTGCTTGGTAGCTCTCATTTGAATGGTCACACTTTAGGATTTCATCCACAGACTCAAAAGTTAGAACCACCTTGCACAGCATAATAAACAGCACCACAGGAAAGTACTGCTCGATAGCTCTCATTTGAATGATCACACTTTAGAATTTCATCCACAGACTCAAAAGTTAGAATCACCTTGTACAGCATAATAAACAGTACCACAGGAAAGTACTGCTCAATAGTTTTCATTTGAATGGTCACACTTGAGGATTTCATCCACAGACTCAAAAGTTAGAACCACCTTGTACAGCATAATAAACAGCACCACAGAAAAGTAATGCTCAATAGCTTTCATTTAAATGGTCACACTTTAGGATTTCATCCACAGACTCAAAAGTTAGAACCACCTTGTATGGTATAATAAACAGTGCCGCAGGAAAGCACTTCCCAATAGTTTTCATTGGAATGCATGGTCACACTTCAAGATTTCATCCACAGACTCAAAAATAAAAAGAACCACCTTGTACAGCATAATAAACAGCATCATAGAAAAACATGGCCACACTTTATGATTTTCTATGGAGTCTCAAGTCTGTCCCCTGACTGCAAGATTATTATTGTTTGAATAAACATTTCTTCTTTTTACATGACCCTTGGCTTTAGTTTGAGAGAGAAAATGTTTGTTGTTTGTAATACTTACAGGAATCCAAGTGATGCTAATCAACAGTGGGGATTCAGTCCATCAGGCCAGATCTATTCTCTCTCAAAACCCAACCTTGTGTTGACATACATTGAAGATCGGCCAGTTAAGGACACAACAGTAAATACTGCTGAAAAGCCTTTAGAGAGGCAAGAGGAGGCAACTAGTGGCTCGGAAAATCTGCATTTTATGAATGCTTCTGAACTGGAACCCAGTCCAGCACTGTCTGACAAGGATGAGGAGATGCCTGAGACTGGTCTTGCCCAACTTAAAGACGAGTTCCATGGTCGCAGGTTCTCAGTTGTCCTTTTGCCAAAGCGGCATGCAGATGGAACTCAAAGGTAAGTTGTGAGTTCTATACTAATTGCTGATCCTAGAAATAAGCATTTGATTATAAAGATAATTTATATGCTAAAAATGCATGTCATGATATGAACCTAGTATATGGCAGGCCATGCTTTTGACACGATGAATATTACATCTTTCTCGTTTATTTCTGTTTGACGGGTGTTTGAATTGAGAAAATTGGGGTGTCTTGTGCACTGTTCTGTTCACATTCATTCATGGTTGGGTGGAATGAGATCACAAATTGACAGCTACCACTTCTTCCCAATGTTCATTTTTAATTATAAGCTTCACAGCAGGGCACCATACATACAGAATGGGTATTACCCAGCAAGTCATTTACATTGTATGACGTGCAAATATACAAGTGCCCTGGATTAGATTCTAATTAGTCCGCACTCCAGTGAACAGGCTGTGTGGCACAATGGACTGCCACTTTGCATGACATGTCTGGGTTAATTCAAAGCCAGCTTTGTTTTCTTTACTTTTTTTTTTTTACACTCAGGCAAAAAAAAAATGTAACATTCATAAGTGCTCCTGTTCTGAAAGTTTGAGAAACTCCAAACATTAAAAACCAAAACTTTGTAATAAGGTCTGTAAGAAAGATGTAATGTTCATCATGCTACATGTACAGGCATAGGACAAAGAAAAATCTCACTCCCCAACGGGAATAGAACCCATTGAACTTCCTTACACTGGTCGGACACTCTAACATAACCCATTCTATTCCTTCTAAAGGAGCACCACTGTTAGGCTAACCAATCTACTGTATATCGATAACTTTTAAATTGCTAGAGCATCGTTACATTGTAGTATCATAGAAGTCATTAGTTCAAATCCTGTTGAAGCTAGAATTTTGTAGATTTGCGTCGTTGTTGCTTGTTGTGTACAAAACTGCGCAATGATAACGTCTTCAATATTGAACCATTGATTATGGGCATGCTGTTATTTTTTTAAAGTAAAGCAATAATAAAATTGTTTTCATATTTTTCTTAGGTGGGCAGTTAAACAAGAAAACTTTTTAAACATGGGCCAGTGGAAAAATTCAACTGTTTCTAATCCAGAATGGAACAAAAGGGCTTTGTCCTGGCCAGTTAATGACGATGGAACATGGAATATGGTATAGAACAGTTATAATGGAAATTACTGCAAAACACTTGTGTATAAGCCCCAAATTTTTGCTTAGATTGTGCAGTTCTAGAAAATATCCATACTCCCCCCACAGAAGGTTTTTTGTTTAGCACCCCCTGTCCCCCCAGGAAATTCCAGTTTAGGTTCATACTTTGCTTCTAAAATGTTGGCTTTTAAGACCCCCCTCCCCCTAGGAATTTCCAATGACCTTCCATGGGGTAAGTATGGATTTTTTCTGGAACTACACATTATGGGCTCAAAATCATGTGCGGATTATCTGCAAGACCATCTCTTTTGCCTGGTTTCCAAGATAGCAGCTTGGTTGTGATTTTGGTTTTCCAGCTCTTCAACTTCTTCAATGCATTTTGATTGTTTCTTAATGAAAGTAATGAAAGTAGAAAGCGGTTTAACAAAACAAGTATTTTGACAATTTGGGTAGAAATTCAACAGATTATTATTCTACATAATAAACTTATGAGGCATCCTGAAGATAAACAAGGCTCAGTTTTTTTCACAAATATATTTTTACTCTACCAATACACCTTAAATCACAAAATCTTAATTTCATGACTCAAAAAGTAAACTTTACTCCACATTGTCTCTCTCTTAGCCTGGGTGTATCAATGGGTATCCGGTGACAAAATGCTGGAGGTAACTCTGTAATGGACTACAGTGTAGCATCCCAGCCAAGGGGGTGTAGTAATACTCCTAGTTAGGGGTATAGAATGGTCCATCGGAAATGATGCGTCTCGGAAAATATTCACTGAGTCTCGAATTCTCGCCATTTGAAATTGGAGTCTCGGAATCTCAGGTTTGCTATAATTTCCGAAGTCTCAAAGTCTCGAATTTTGATAATTTGGATCTTGGAGTATCGTAATTTTTCTAGTAAATCTCAGCTTCCGTTGGAGATTTCAGTCATGTTTTAAGCTATTCATCGGCCCGAGATTTTCTAGCAATTGGAGTTTTGGTCTCGAATTTGATAGAAACGCTAAAGTCTCGGTCTCGAATTTTTAAACAAGGGTCTTGCAGTCTCGCAAAGTCTCGAATTTACCATTCTATACCCCTCTAGTTGCTTCATGGTATGAGTTACTGGGTTAAGCTCCAGCCATGTTTGCCACCGGTGGGTCGTGTGTGATTTACTTTTACCTACCTTGACTTAAGCACTGGAAAATGAGCTTGCTGCTAATTATTTTGTTGTGGTTCATATTTTTCTTTGGTTTAAAATTTTCAAACCAGTTTGATTTCTGCTTTTCTTTGTCTCAGATTATGCTAATGAATTAGCTGAGACAAAGGAAATAAAAAAAAAATTAAATTGGTTTTAAAAAAAATTAATTTTCAAACCAAAGAAAATATTAAAACAAAAACATTTTTAGTTTACCATAAAGTAGGAAACAAGGAACTTCATTGCCTTTTATAATTTTTTATTCTCAAAATCAAGCCTCAAAGTTGGCATTATGGTTTATCTATGAGTGCGGCTTATACACAAGTTCTTTATAATACTGCTGTACATTTCATTCTCTCAGAGAGACCATTTATAAGCGAGCATCTCCCTGCAGTGATACGGTTATGAAATTCCTATAGAATTAGTTTTATGTCATACAGTGTAATTAACATTAATATCCCCTCCCACAAGCAACCATCTGTCATTTATAAGTGACCACATTTTCCTGATATGAGAGTGGTTGCATGCCTACAAGATTATCTGTATTAAGTTGGAATTTTCTTTCAATTTGAATTTTGTAAAATATGCCTTAGTTTAAGAAATGTATACTCAGTCTGGTAGCTACTGGAATTTTTGAATTGTTGAATGTTGTTAGCTGGTTAATATTATTAATTTTTAAGTGGCTGTACGTTCATCTGTGTCCCTTAGGACTTCACATGGCCCATGGAAGGTTTTCTGCTACCTTATGCTCCACCAGTTAAGAAACCCTCGCAGAAGAAAGCGCTCACAACAGGTAATGTCCATTCATGTCAGTCTAGTAGTTATTCTGTCTTAACCCTCTTGTTCCTTCAATAATTGAGAATTGAATCTCTAGTCTTGAAGTGTAGTAGTTGTAACTTTTAAAGGGACTGGACACTGTCCCGTCTGAGATATCATGTTTTCATGATTATGGCCAGGAGCTTGCTTCAAGCTTACATTATTATCGTGAGATTGGAAGAAACCATCACCAAAAGTGATAGAAGCAAAGAAATATGAACTGAACGGACAAAATAACGGCTAACAAAGTTTCACAAGAATGGCAATTAATTTGATTTCTTAGCCACCCGTCAATAACTCAAATTTGATGAACTGTAATCCACTTCAATCCTTGCAATCCTGCACTTTATCTCCAAACTACTGCTTTTGGTTTGCTCTATAGAATCTTTTTATCAACCTGAGTTGTATATTTGGTGGCATTTGGCGGTATGATGTGGAAAGTACTAAGTACAAGTTAAATGGAAGCGACAAGGAACGAAAATGTCTCAACTTTAAATTTCGGGGCCATTGCCGGCATGCAATTCAACCTCTCCAGTCAAATCAGAAATTCCACCTCTCCCACCCACATTGCTAAAATTTTGCAGTGCATCCTCCCCCAAGCTTCCTGAGGTTCTGCGAGACATGTATTTCTAGTTAGTTGGTACTTTTAGTTAGGTGTCTCCAACGTGTGTTTCTTGTAAACTAGAATGAATGACATGTTAATAAAGTTATTATTATTATTATTATTATTATTATTATTATTATTATTATTTGCTATTTCATCGGGACAGTCTGTAGACAAAACCCCAAACTCTGACCATTCAAATGAAAGACAGCACTCAAATTGAGAGCTTTTGAATTTTTCTGTGGTGGCTAATTTGCCCTATCAACTCAGTTGAAAAAAAAAGTTCATTTTACACTTCCCCACCAACGCAGTACCCCAGTTTCTATTAATAGAAATAATTATTCAAAATCTTTAGGGATCTTGGTAGCTGTTACCAATAGTAAATTGGCCACGCAAAAAAGAAAAAGACAATAATTTTCTTGCATGTGTTTTGGTCAAAAATGGATCTTAGCAAAACCTTTGAACAGAAACTACATTCCCTCAAAAACAAACTCCAATGTAAAACTGGATTTATGTTTGTCAATATAAAATGCGAGTAAAAATCCCCTTCGGTGAGTACAAATATAATTTATTGTACGTCACTCACTGTGTGACTTTTGGGTTTACTTTAATATTTCTATAGCACCTGCCATAAAAAACGTGTTTACTGGACTGTATTGTAATGTTAGGAAAGCCTAATGTATAAATTTACATGGAATTTTAACATTCATTCTATGATTCTAATTTCTACTCAGTTTCTGCTTATGTGTAGTTGGCCGGGCTGGGTAATTATTTAAGTTAACACTATAATCTTGGCAAGTATATTCTGAAAGTCACTGGCCTGGCCTACAATGTTTAAGTTTCTAACCCTGTTATTCCTTATTCCTTATTTTTTATTTGCTCTTGTTCCATCATCTCTGGAAATAATAATAATTAAAGCTATGCGAAATAAGCACTATTACTTTATTCAGTGCGAATGGTACAGTACCTTAAGCTGCTAATGTCATTAATTATGCAAGCAAAATAACATTAATTTTACAGTTACTTTACAACAGCAGGTGCCTAGAAAAACAGTGACAATAAATAAGACTAATGTATGTGAACTATTCATCAATCCTGAATTTTGCATATTACTTCAGCTGTAAAAGACATTTACACTGAAATTGCATTATTTTGGTGTCTTTGTGACTAAAATAGGATTTGGAAAATTTAACTTTGTTATTTACAATATGTTTAAAGTGACAATCACTCTTTTCCAATGTGCACACTTTTCAAATTATCATAATTGAAAACTTTAACTAACCAAGTCAAATCGTAAACAAAGGACTAACTTCATTTAAGGTGACATCCTGATATGCGTAAGTAAGAATCACAAACACAAAAATCCTATTTTATAATATAATCTAGATATTTATTTTTCATTTGTTTTTTTTCTTGTAAATAATATTATACACTCTATGTTAACAATTTTTGGTTAAATTAATAGACAGTGTATCTTTAATTTTAACTTCTGAATCACAGTGTTAAACAATATTTGTTGTAGTGTTAAGCTTGTGTTTACTGATTTTTCTATTAACCCTTTAAGCCCCGATAGTGCCATATGGCACATAATCACATAACTTGTTCAATATCTGGTCAATTTCAATGAATTTTGGCCACCAAAATGGTCTTGGAAAGATCTACCCATTGAGCACATAAAATCATACCCCCCCCCCCCCCACTCTATGTGATGTGATGGACCACCCCCCAAACATTTCAATGTTTTTTTTCTTAATGCATGTGTGCTTTAAGATGAAACTCGTGTTATTCTACTCACTGAGAGCTGCAACATGAGGTTTAGTTTGGGGGTATACCTAGAATGTATGAAGACTATGACTTTGCTAAACGTTTTTATTTTTACGTTTAAAACCCATAACTTCCTCCATTTAAAATGACATAAGTTATGAATTGTACTAATCAAAACTTTTCAAATGGTATATCATACATGGTCATACAGTTTTTAGTTATCATTATTTTTGGGAAAAAAGTGGATTTACCTCGGGCTTAAGTAAATTGTTTTGATGGCTGTTATGTTTATATTTTTACCTGTCTAGTGAATAAGCCATGAAGTGTTGCACAAGAATTTATTATTTTGGAAAACTTACTTCATTTGGCTTTTCAAACACATATTTACTGATTGTTTATATTTGGCTGTGGAAATAATTAGACAGAGTTGACCTGTATCAATGTATGTAGGTTTTTTTAAATGAATTATTATTTTTTGAGATTAAAGTGTAAACTTATTTCAGGATCCATACAGATCCAGGAAAAAAATAGTTAAATTCAACAACAATTTTATTTTTTTATTTATTTAACTATTTTATTCATTTTCTCTTAACTCTAAACTTTGTAATTGTAAAAAGGTATAACTTTCTCCGTGTACTTTTCTTTAATCTGCCCGCCTAGAATAGCCTTTGCTAAACACGGGCAGCTAAAATGTAACTGTGTTTCTGAAAATAAAGACTTTTTGTTGTTTGTTGTTGTATCATAATATTTGATTATTTATTTGATGTATATGTTATCCTATAAAACTTACCCTTAAAATGGATCTTAGAACGATGACATCTTTGTCATTTACATGATAAAAACTACATCTTTATTATTTCATTACCCAGCTTAAAATTTACTGTCTTTCTATATTATTTTATGAACACAACTTATGCATTTGACATTCTGATCCAATCAGTACACAGGACATGGGTTATATATAAGCCTAGTACAGTTGAAGCTCTCTGAGCAGACACTCTTGTAAGCGGACAGCTCTACTTACTGGGGTACATGTATAGCCCTCGTTCTAAAAGCATGTTGCGCGAAAGATAAATGGAGTACATGGTATATTACTTGTTCTAAAAGTGCGTTGGGCGAAAGGTAAATGGAGTACATGTAAAATCCCATTTGAACTCTAGCTCATACAAACTCTGTACTTCACACATTCCCGTAAGTGGCCAGCTTCAGTTGCAGACACTTTCTCTGCTTCCCTAGGGTGTCCGCTTATGGGAGCTTCGACTGTATATGGCCTGGCTTGCCACGAGTCTCATGGTGTAGTGGTTAGAGCATCTGACCAGTGTAGGGTGGGTCATAGATTCCATTCCTGTTGGGGACTGAGATCTTTCTCATTTCATTGTTATCTTTCTTTATTTATAAAAGTGAATCTTAATTTCATTTTATTTCATTTCAGCAACCCCTGCCAGATTACGAGTGCTTAAAAATGGTGAATCAGATCACAGCAGAGCTGTTACAGTTGTAGGACCTGACTTGACTAATGTGAGTAACAAAATAGCTTTTGAATTCATTTACAGTGGCCAATTTGCTTATAAGCAACTCTTTTGATACCATTTCAGTGCCCTGCATAACCCAATTTTTTTTCTCGCCTGAATTGAAATGTCACCCAAGGACCTTCTGCAAATTAAAATACTTTGTGATTTGCACAAAACGTGGTTTTTTAAATGATTTTATTCAATTTTGAAATTATTTTGCTGCCATTTGGGAACATGAACAGACTTGCTCCGGCCCACTTGAAAGTTCGTCGCTGTATAGCAGGTATAGCTAAAAACAAACAACATGCATTCCTAAATCTATGTCACAAGAGGTCACATGCTCCATAATATGAGCCATTGGCCTTCTAAATCAGCGGTGCGAGTAGGCCGCAAAAATATTGGATTTTTAAGACAAATTAATTATGAAAGAATAATATTATAAAACAATCTTGTTTTATGCAAGTTGCAAACTTTTTTCGCAGAAAATCCTTGTGTGACATTTCGATTCAGGTGAGAAAATAAAAAAAATTGGGTTGTGGGCACTTTAATTTGTACTGGTTAATGAAAAAAACTAAGAAATAAACAAACCACACTCTGTCTGGTTGAGTTCAAAGTTTTGAGGTGTGCACTGAATTGCTCATCTATTTTTTCTTTTTCAGATGCTTCATGATGTCAGTGGAACAAGTTCAAACAGTTCTTTCAAAAAGCACAAAAGGTGATCATCTTTTCCTCACTTTTGACTCAATATGAGTGAATGAGTGAGTGATACTCACATAGCCTTTATACCACAAGCCTCTCATGATACTTTTGTGAGAATTTTAGGTGGGACATCAGCTTATGAAAGCACCTCAGGCAGCCGCTATCAGTCCAATGATCTCATCTCCCCCACCCTACCCATGAACAGCCAGGGTTTTGTTACATTATTCAATCATTCTGTAAGGTGTTTTATTAGAGACATGACTGCCATTTTTACAAGCTCATCTCATCCACATGAAGGCTTTTTTAATCATTTGCAGATGTCATAGCAAAGGCAGGATCTTTTTCCTCAACCATTTTAACATCCTTCAGTGTTGTTTTTGTTGTGGGATTCAAACCCCACGACCTCTTGCTCTGCAGACATGCACTCTATTATCTGAGCCGACCAGGTGGTGAATGTATCATTACCATATCCAGCCTACTTGAAAGGCAGGTCAGGAGTCACCAAATGGAAAAATGGGGCAAATTTAGCATTATCTTCTATAACATAATGGAGGGTGGGTTTCCTGTATACTCCCCTAGATCCACCAGTCAGCAGTCAAAATATGCTTTTTTTATTTTGGTGATATAATAAAATTATTTAAATGTTGATTAAATGTTTGTCTTTCAGGCGATCTACTGTTGAGAAACATGTTGAACAATGTAATGAGGAACAAGCCAGTTCTTGTCATCCCCTTGACCTAAAAAAACTTGAACTTGTCCTGGTATGTCTGCAGGAAATATAAACATTAAAAGAATACTATTGAAAAGGAGGCGTTGTTTAACCAGTGCTTAGACCTTGCTATTACCTTCACATCACCAGCAATGGAATTTTACTCCAGTATCCTTGTATTAATGTGTAGTTGTAAAAAAAATCTTTGTGATTATGGAATTCCCTTCCATTGAACATTTGACCTGCCTCTTTTTGTCTTTTAAAGTTACATTTATTCAAGACGTTTTTGTTATAGTAAATAGTGCATTAGAATGTATATGGTTAGTGCACCAGTATTAAGTTTTTTATCAATATCATAATTAACTGGCAACATTTTCACTAGTTTTTGGACAGATGTACTGATGCTGTAGGCTTGCCATTTGCTGCAAGAAGGCTGTACAAAAAGGATGGAAAAGAAGTTAGCAGTCTTTCAGATCTTCAGAGAGATGAGCTAGTGTATGTTACATGCGGTGAGCCTTGGAGTGACCCACAGCTGTCCTACTCTGAACAGCAGAGAAGAACAGTGTTGGCAAACTTAGCAGCAGATATCTCACACATCAGACAGTACTGCACCCTAAGGGACCCAGCAGGTAACATTCATGTTGTTCTGAACTATGTTTATGGAAATTGATGTAAATATATGCCTGTAATAATTATGACACCTATATAAAATAATTGGTTTATTAATTTAATAAAATCACAGTTCTCGAAGGGAGACCATGGTATTTTAAATGGACAGTAATCACTGGGGCTTTGATCTGTTTTAGTCAAAACCATGTTACAATACCTTTACTTTCTTCCAAAATAATGCTAAAATACTAAGAGAAAGAGATAAACCAATTTTTGAAAAAACAACAAAATTAATCATGGTCTGTTCTTGCCCATTTGGAAATAAAAATGTGAGAAATTTGAAACACGTTGCAGGGCACGAAATTGCACCTGATACAGTCGCCAATGCACCTAAGTTTTCCGTGCTGGCGAAAAAGATTTGAAAGTTAGTTGCCACATTGGCGACCAGAACCCTTTGCTTTATCCTACCTTTATGTATTGTGCAATTAATTAAAGCTTGAAGGTAGGTAAATCGGTATGAATGACGAAGTTTAATTTGTAGCAAAACCGTCCAACCTCTACGAAATGACAACAACATCCGCCATCTTAGATGAAAATGACTCCTATTTTAGGCATGGTATATACTAACCATACTAACTTACGTACTATGAATATACATAACATACTAACCATACTAACTAATGTACTAAGAATATAAGTGAGGGCAAACAGGGGGCCATACTAACATACTAATGTACTAAGGGCACTGGGAAAATGGGAGGGTGTTTGGATGGGCTAATTTGTTTAGGTACATCCAACTAGAAAACTGTAATGGGGTGACAAAGGATTGCCTGTGTTTTTTTTGTGGTTTGTAGAGTGTTGCTGTTCATAACCTGCATGTTTTTTTTTTTCATGTTTGGTTTTTGCTTTAGAGTTGGTCCTTCAAGTTGATGGAGCTGTAACCACTGGTTCCTGCCTGTGTGTAGCAAAGTGTGCTTTGAATTCTGATGAGCGAGAAAGACTAGCAACTGGTCATAATGATGAAGAGTTGTCTGGCCTGGTTTACGAAGACAGGTATTACAGGATTTCAACAATGAACCCTTCCCCCCCTGGTTGCTGTATTAATAATAATAATAATAATAATAATAATAATAATAAATAATAATAACAATAATAATTGAATATGTATGCAGGATAACCCGTCAGTACCATAGTACTGTTATCAACGAGGTCCTGCTAAAATGAAAAGCCTGGGTGATGGCACTGGATCCTGGTCTGGGTCACCATCATCATCATCATCATCATCACCGTCACTGTCACCATCGTCATCATCATCATGCATCATTGTTGTCATCAACTAAATGTTCACAATCAATCTTTCCTTGTTATTTTCTTTTAGCCAAGAGGATATTTACAACCACGCACTAAGTGCCCATGAGCGTTCTCATATCCGCTCTGAGCAGCGTCTTAAGACCTTGCAATTTTCATGGGAAAATGAAAAGACACTCAAGGACGATCTCTCAGTGGATGACAAGGAGGATAATGACTTTGATGATGAGGTGATTTTCTCTGATCGACAGTTGCAGCGAAAATTCAGGTAACTAGTAGATCCTTTCCTCTTTACAGTTATAACATGGAACAAAACATTTCAGGATCACACTTAAAGATTAAAAGTCCCGTGTATAGCATAATAAACAGTACCAGTTGGAACATAATTGCCTAATTAGCTTTATTTGAATGGTCGCACTTAAGAATTTCATCCACAGACTGAAACATTAGAACCAACAGTGTACTGCATAATAAACTGTGTCACAGGAAGTTACTGCTCAACAGCTTTCAGTGCTTTCAGTAAGCACCGACGGCCGACAAAAAGCGTTGCCTACTTCGCTCAGAGACCCCCCTAGAAAAAGGGGCCTTACTTGTTGCCACAGTCAACTACTCTACTCAAACCAGCTGGCTACTTCAAATTTTATTGAAACCCCTTCTTTCATTTGAATGGTCACACTTTAGGATATCATCCACAGACGCAAAAATTAGATCCACCTTGTACAGCATAATAAACAGTACCACAGGAAAGTAATGCTCAATAGCTTTCATTTGAATGGTCACACTTTAGGATTTCATCCACAGACTCAAAAGTTAGAGCCACCTTGTACAGCATAATAAACAGTACCACAGGAAAGTACTGCTCAATAGTTTTCATTTGAATGTTCACAGTTGAGGATTTCATCCACAGACTCAAAAGTATGAACCATCTTGTACAGCATAATAACAGTACCACAGGAAAGTACTGCCCATAGTTTTCATTTGAATGGTCACACATGAGGATTTCATCCACAGACTCAAAAGTTAGAACCACCTTGTACAGTATAATTAACAGCACCACAGGAAAGTACTGCTCAATTAAGCTTTCATTTGAATGGTCACACTTTGGGATTTCTTCCACACACTCCATAGTTAGAACCACATTACAGGACTCCAAGTTTGGCTCGAGTGAAAAAATAAAAGAGACAAATTAAAATGTGCTGTTTGTGTTTGTTTGGCTTTGCTGTTAGTAGTAACTTATAAGAATAAGACTATTAGTTTAAGGTCAATGTGCTTTACCTAATTAGACGGCAGGTTTTAAAGACTCAAGATGCAAAGCCAGCTGATCCATGCCAGAAACAGAGATGGTCTCTCAATAGTGATGGCTTCATTTGTCTCAAAGGAACACCTCTTGTTTTAGGACTTACTGAATCTTCCAGTGAGGTACAGAACACCAGTGATCAACAGTTTTTTTCTCATTAATCTTATGCCTACATGTAAATCTGGGTACATCTCTAGAATGTATTTGTCTTTGTCTTTTCCCAGAAAATTTCTATCCCCCTCCCCCCTCACCTCTCTTGAACCTTTTAGGCTTTTGAGATCCCCATTACCCTCAGCATTTCCATGACCTTCCATGGAGGGGCAGGGGTATAGCTAATTTCTTTCTTGGAACTGCATAATAATAAGACATATGACAGTCGGGTAACTCCAAGGAAATGTTTAATTATTTATGTACATGTAGCCATTATTTAAGTCATCGCACAAGTTCTCCCCATTAACAGCGGTTGACATCAGTACAAAGGAAATAGAAGCTGCAAAATAGGGCTGCCAGAATTGTCACCCTTTCTAATTATGAGTTTCGCTCGAGTGATTTGTTGGATGAGCTTGGCTGGGAATGGTTAGAAAACCAAAGACTAAAACAGTTGGCTGTAATTATGTATAAAATCCATAATAATCTTTCCCCATTGTATTTGAGGCGGATTTTTACCAATATTTCAAATAATTACACACACATAATCTTAGAAATTCTGAGTCTAATTGTTATTTATCTCTTTAATGTAAAGTTTGGTGGAATTAACAGGTCTAAGACAGTAAAATCAGGATATTTATTTTCTGATGCTCACAGTGACAGCTATTTCATGACATGTATTGTCTGTGCAGGGAAAATCTGAAGTTGTGCTTTGTAAGAAGAAGTTGGAGGATTTCACCCAGAGATGGGTCATTGCTGAAGATGGGTAAGATACAGTCCTTAGCATTTTTCTGCAATTTTTCTGAGGTACCTGAGGTATTCTTTCATGCATTCTTTATACTTAAAAAATGAATTGCATGAATCTCAAACTTGGGTGGGAAAATTTCGTTAGAGTATGAAGTTTTTGCTTGAACACTCATACAATGAACAATTCTCTCACACCACTGGTAGCCATGCCAATCTAACAAAACTACTAAGGTTGTAGAATTATTCTTTTTCCACAGCATGCAAAACTGAAATCTTAGGGTGGATGGGTGAGAAGGTCAGTGTCGGCAGACACAACAAAAGCAATTGCCCACTTTTCAGGTCACATGACCTACACCCAGACCCCAGTGGTATGTGAAAAAAAAAAATTCCACCTATTCCTTTTTTCACTCAGCCAGTAGAAAATTACCCTTCTGAGCATTATTATCCAGGGTCTCAGTCAATCTATCTTGAACTTGGATCAACACAAGCTGTTTCAACCTCATCCATTTTTGGTTTTCATGTACATGTAGGTGCTGTAGGATAATGGTTAGTGCATCGCACTTATGATGTGAAGGTCGGTTTGAAGGTCTTGCCTCAGTTGTTACAGTGCTTTCTTAAACAAGAAACTTAGCTCTACATTGTCTCTCTTCACCCATATGTATACATGGGAACTAATGAACCATTAGCTGCATTGGACTAGGTGCTAGCTGCATTCCATCCAGGTGCAGAAGGGAAGAGAGGGAGTAGCATTGCTTCATGTTGCTTTATTGGATCCAAGTTAACTGCCTGCAGCTAATGTGTGCCAATTGTTTAATACAAGCTTCCACCTATTTCTTTTGTATTCCGGCCTTTTCATACCGTTTTACACTTTAACTGATCTTTGTTTGTTACAGAAGCATCATTATGATGTGATTGCAACTAACAGCCATATAATTTGATACAACTAACAGCCATATTGATACAACTAACAGCCATATTGATATAACTAACAGCCATATTGATACAACTAACAGCCATATTGGTGTGCTTTCTTTCAGTTTCATTTACCAGCGCTCCAACCAGCAGCTAGTGTTAACTGTCACCACTCCTCCCCTGGGGAATGATCCTTTTAACCTAGTAGACTACACCCCTGCGCAGGGATTTGAAGGTGCATCAGTGATTGTAGCCCATCGAAAGAGTTGTGCTAATGGAAATTCGAACCAGTTGTGGCGATTTGATGCTATCACAGGCTTTATTGAGGCCATGTCTGCAGACACAACAAACAGGGGTATGCTGTTTAGTTTGTCATTTTTTCTGTTTCCTTGTTGTTAATCTGTTGACTTAAATTGAGTGTCTTCTACCTAACCATAACAGTCTATTTATTAGGAATACATTTGAGCCCCCTCAGACTCGTTGGAATTACAGCACATTAATTTTCTCTAAAATTGCCCCTCTTAATATGGACACCATGTGTATGGTCTCGCCCCTGTCCTTATTATCTTTCATTACCTCTTCAGTGGTTCTTTTACATCCACATAGTGGAGACAAGACCGCCCTTCAGATCTCTTCATTGAATTATTTTGATTACAGCTAGTTATAGAAAGAGTTGCTTGCATGTCATATTTCATGGGAATTCAAGTTTGTTTGTGCTGTACTTTGCATTGTTTAATTTACAGTACTATTAAACTTGAAACCCTTGTTCGGCAAATCTCCTCTTGTAAGCGACCAACCCGTGATATCATGGACTTTTTATTGCTGATACCTAATAATTTTTTTTTACCTTTTATAGATTTTTCAGTCAAATCACCATATTTTTTTTAGTTCTCTTGCAACTGACTACCCCTCTTTTTTGGTATTTTGGGTGGTCTATGTATGAGAGATTTGATTGTACATAAATCAAACGATTAACTTTGTCTTATGAGGGTGACACATAACAGTCCTAGGACTGATAGACCTGTGGCTCATATTCCGGGTCAAACTGAAATTAAGAAATGTTGATTTTTGAAGAGGGAGGAAAAACTGCAGTATCCAGAGAAAAATCCCAAAGGAAGAACAAAGAAAACTTTTCGGGCCCCAAGCTATTTTTTAATGGCGTTAAAGTTTTTAGCCCGCAAACCAGCCCAGCGCGTGTAGTAAACATAAGATTTTAATGCTTAGCTTTCAAAATCAACAAAAACCGTATTTTTATCATAGCTTTTCCAGCCCGAAAAGTTTCTGGGACTTTTGAGAAACACACGCCTGGGCCACATTAAGTGGGAGGTGAGCAATCTCACCACTACACCATCCCTGCTCCCTCGAATTTGTAGTTAATTGATGCTGTGGCTTTCTATCTGTTTTTCGTATCATAACTGTGTTCTTTGTTATATTTGTAGAAATCACCGCTGCCAACAAATCTAATGTGTGTACTTTTGCTGTGCTTGGTCCTCAACAAGTCCCTCAACCAGTAAGTGAATACCAGTAAAGAGAACAATAGTGACATTTTTTTTTTCGTTTATAACCCTCTCACTCCCAGAATCAATTATGGAGACATTTAATTTAGTTCTAACTTTTGAGTCTGTTAACGAAATTCTATTGTATGTGCGACCATTCAAGTGAAATGTCAATATTTTGCAAAATGAAATTTGGGCTTTATATGAGTTTTTATATTTGGCACTCTTGGGAGTTAAAGGGTTAAGACGCATTCATAAACAAAATAATCTAGACCTTATTAAAGAAACCCAACATTGGTAACTATTTGAACAATGCAACAATGTAAGAGAAACAAGCTGATTTTACAAGTGCTGACTACACTTGACAGTCTGTATTTCTGTGTGAGTTAGTTTGGCTTATAGAGCAGTTTTCAATTGAGTGTCGAAAGTAATTACACAATTGCTTTGGTTTTGCATTGCTATGCTTTGTGATTGGTTGAAAA
The DNA here is from genome assembly GCA_022457155.1 of Cladopsammia gracilis. Taxonomy (NCBI): domain Eukaryota; kingdom Metazoa; phylum Cnidaria; class Anthozoa; order Scleractinia; family Dendrophylliidae; genus Cladopsammia; species Cladopsammia gracilis. The sequence goes on along the minus strand of JAJGOT010000080.1, from coordinate 1,897,620 downwards.
ATCTTGCGCCACTTTCTCGACCAATCAGGAGTAAAACCAAAACCAATCGTGACTTGCTCGCACGCGTTTTCCCGCGCTTGGCGCCGCCGACAGGTAATTGCTTCGAGCTCTGATTGGTTCATTGGATTGTTTACGACTGCTGTGATTGGTCAGAGTAATCACTTTGGTTTTGGTTTTACCACACTCAATTGAAAACTGCTCTAAACACATGCAGTCTTATAGCCATTGAAAACTGCTCTAAACACATGCAGTCTTATAGCCATTGGAGTGGAGACAAAATATAAGTTAATGCTTTAATTTCTGTTCAGGGTTATGTGTACATGTCAGGAACATCAAAGGAGACATACCTGTGTGAAGCTTGTGGAAAATCATCCAGAGGAAGGCATAAACTGCAGCGCCTTCATCACTTCCACGCTGGCTTTGCCTGTGCTTTAGGAACAGGTAAATATTGTACTTCATTATTTATGAGAAGATTGTTTGCAAGTCAAACAAGATGCACAGGGTCTTATATGGGAAGGGTCAAGCCTGGGAAAATTTCTTTTAACGCCTGTGTGCTGGCATCCATGCATCGCCCTCTTGGCTTACAATCAAATATGTAGCATATGAGTATACCAGTCTATATTGATGGGAATGTTAACTGATATATACACAGACGAAGAGGAGTCAAACTTGACTGTAATTTCTTCTATTTTCACCGTACCACTGCCAGTCAATTTTGTCACAGCAAAACTATGGTACGTGTCTGGTAAAATTTTATCCTCAAACCAAAATCCAGCAGTGGTGGAAGGGTACTCCTGGATTGTTTGTTGCGCATGTTAGTGGTGATACCCGCAACATCAGGCTGCAACCTGCAATGCAACATTGCTGCTGTGCAACAGGTTGCACAATTTTTGTTACCCATATTACTTCTCCTTTCACAGTAAGGTTGAATAAGAAAATGTAACAGTTTTGTTTCTCAACTATCTTTAGCTCAAGAGCAGGGTCTGAGGCTTAGTAGTTCTTTCAAGTGTTTGAACAGCAAGGTATGTAAAAACTCACTACAGTGGTGACTGCTGTGATAATACAAGAATTTGGTTTTATCGACTGAGTCGATAAGGTAAATTAGCCACCGTAAAAAGATTCGAGAAAGCTGACGTTTCGAGCGCTAGCCCTTCGTCGGAGCGAATAGCCCCCTTGGCAGAAGGAGGCCAACATCAAAAAGGATCAAACTTGTGCTAAAATTGAGAAAGATGTAGCGTTCAAACTTTGTCCCACGTTTGTGAACATTACATATTTCGTGAACATTACATATTTTCTCATTTCATTTCATTACCAAGCTTAACATTTACTGTCTTTTACCATCAAGAGGAAATGTGTTCTGTGAATTCGGTTGGGGAGAACAAATAACAGCCATTTATTGTAACAATTTTTTAAGACATGGTAAGAACGTGAAATATTTAGCCTAAAATTTTCAAGAATTTTGCAATCCATTTCCATCCTGGCCACCCACTGTCCAAGACATTTATTAATAGTTTAGTTGCACCAGAGCGGTGTCGTAAAACCAAAACCAAAGTAATTACTCTAGCCAATCACAGCAGACTATGCAATCCAATAAACCAATCAGAACTCACAGCAAATACATGTAGCCGGTGCCAAACGCCGGGCCGTCATTTTTAAGTTCACTTTACTTTAACCCTTTCACTCCCAGAGTAAGTTATGGAGACATGTAATGTTGTTCTAACTTTTCAGTCTGTGGACGGAATCCTATGGTGTGACCATTCATATGAAACCTCTTTGGCAGTACTTTTGCATGGTACCATGTGTTTGTCAATTGAAATTTAGGATTTTTCTTGAATTTTGATGTCTGGCACTCTTGTGAGTTAAACTTAAATGTTTTTTTATGGTTATCTATGGCCAAAGAACATTTCAGTGCATTTATTTTGTATACTGAAGTAATGGGAGAATTATTTGCAAATGATTGTATCTTAGCTTTTCAAACTGTCACTAACAAAAGCTGATATTTGCCAACAGGTTGATCTGTCCACCCTGGAGGCTGAAGCCACGTTAGACCTGTGGGAACATCAGCTGGAAAGACTCAGAAATGAAGGCAGTGTACGCACCATCACACGTGAGCTGCACATGGCGCAAAGTGTTCCTGCTGTCAGAATAAGAGCCTTCAAGAACGGAGAGGGTAGCAAAGGTCATGGGGAGATCCTCATTGGCTCAAGCATTCATGGGGTTTGTGTACAGACAATGTGGTGATCATTTTATTTTCCCATGCAAACTGGCTTGAAGCAAAGTGATTTACTCAATATAGAGCGGTTTTCATTTGAGTGTCAAAGGTAATTTTGCAATAGGCCTTATGCATGATGACGTCACTAGCTCAATTCACCACCAAGCCTCGTTTGTACTACATTCCTTGCAAACCTTTGACAACTTCACGTTGTTTTTGAGTGGGTATGCTTTTCAACTTTGCTCCTTTGAAACTACATTGATGAGATTGTCACAGGTTTACACTTCGAAAGCAAGGCTTGGGGGTGGGATTAGCTAGTCTGACTGAAACATGCATAAGGGCTATTGCTTTGGTTTTGCATTGCTACGCTTTGTGATCGGCTAAATAATCATGCGCCACTTTCTCAACCAATAACAACTAAAACCAAAACTTATCGTGACTTGCTTAATGCGTTTTCCCTCGCTTAGCGCCGGGAACATGTATTTGCTTGGTTCCATAGAAGGACTCGCTGTGTTTTGTTTGGCAGTGTAACTGCTTTGATTTAGCTTCACGACACTCAACTGAAATTGCATGGAGTTTGTGACTTCAACTATTTTGCAATCAAACTGAATATGAGGATATAAGGATATCATGACGATATCATTTATATAAATATCATTTATGCGTGCCCGAGGTCCCCCCCCTTTCCCCTTCCCTTTCTAGCGGCTGCCACACATGCTACTAAAATTCAAACTTTCCAAACAGCTTTATTTCGTGGTCAGCCAGAAATTGAAATGATCACTAAAGGTCCACATGAAACAAAAGAGACATCAATGTAGATGCTTTGTGTTACTCCAATGCCTCCCTGCGCTGCTTGGTTTGTATTGTTATTACTAGTAACACTTTGTTTGCTTTGTGTGTTAGCTCCTGGATCAGTGTACTGTGAGGCTTGGATTGTCATCAGCAGCCCGCCGTCTGTATACCTGCTCTGGAGAGCTTATCACAGATGTTCAGCAGTTGGTCAGACCTTACACTATCAACACTGAACAGTTCAATGGCAGTGGAGCACAGCTGACAGACGCAGAGCGCAGCAGCGCTGACAAGGTTTGTTTTACCATCCAGCCTTAAGTCTTGGCTTAAAAATTCGAACGGCAGAACACTGAGTGTTTAACACCTGAATCATGTGCCTATTTTCGGTGACATTTTTTCTTAGATCCCTGAAGAACGAATTGCACACAAAGGTCATGCCGTGGATGTTGTCGAAGCTGAAAACAGGGCATTTTACAAGCCCAAGGGAGAGAAGCTAACTGCAGCAGAAGAAAGGGAGAAAGAATTGTTGGAAACAGAGGCATTTGATAACTTAAACATCTCTGATGAGGAGGATGATCAGTCATCTGGGAATGTAACATACCGTGTGAGCGAGGGAAGGACAGGGACTGTACCTGTTATCAGCAGCAAGGAACAGCAAGGCCTTCCAAGGTGGGACACCAGGTGGCCTATTGATGTTTGGGTGTCCTGTGGTGAACCGTTTGTCCCTTTAGAAGGTATGTTTTGGGCTTGTAGCCTTGTTAGGAACCTAACAAGCAACCACAAGTGCATTGTTTCAAACTCTTTCAAACTTCTTCACAATTTCGTGAAAAAGTCGGTTATTGTTCATCATGATAAGGTACAGTTATAAAGTGTGTATCGTTTGTCTCAGATGTAGTCACTCTGGATGTTGATCATGATGTTTCGACTGCTCACTGCTGGTCTTAATCAGGCGATGAAGTCGACTGATTATGCCTTCCTATTAGTATCACAATGGTCGGTTGCTTTGTGGTCTGCTATAGAACCAGTCAACAAACACGACAGCAGGAGAACGGTTCTATACTGGACCGCAGAGAGAACAGCATTACACCAGAATAATAGGGATCGAGTTCCACCAATCACGGCCAACCATCGTGATACTAAAGGTGACGCATAATCAGTCGAAATGTCGCGATTTATATCCAAAGTGACTACATCGCCATTGTTTTGGTCATTAAACGTATTTTAGCGACATTGTTGCTCTCGCCAACTTGGTTGCCTAAGGTCCCTACTGTTTAAACATAATTGTAGTAAGTTTAGTTAAAGTAAGTTTAGTTTGAGCCAACATAAGCAGGGATCGCAAATAAGGAAAACCATCAATAAAATTTAGTAATGACAAGAAGGATCAGGTATTTTACTTTTTCGAAATATGGATTTCTTATTCAGAATGTCCACGGGTCTCATAATTCTTTAGGAGCTTGTCTGACAGTGACATTACTTTTCCTGCAAAGTGACATCTAAGAAATGGCTGCAGATATGCCATTCTGATGAATTAATCCCACCGAAATCTCTGTAATGACAGTCTCCAGCTGTCACACGTTACAATCAGAGGTCATCATTTGTTGTAAAGTTTATGCTGATGAAAGTTGTCCGTCTCTTTTTAGAGGCTGATAAGCAGTACCTGCTGTCAATGAAGCACAGAGAAGAGAGAACCTGGGTACAAGCATACCTTGACCAGGAGAAGCATGTCCTGAGGCACATGCAGGGTGAGTAAGATGAGTCAAACCAATGTCCCTAATCAGTACACTGGAACCACAATCTAAGTCAAAAGGTGTTGGGACACTTAACTTTTTCTCTCATAAATTCTTTTTGTCGTCACCTTCCCCTCCCTACTCCCCCAATACAATGTTGATTTCTGTGCATACAACCAACCCAGAGTCTCAACTTTGAATTGGTGTGTGTGTGTGGGGGGGGGGGGGGGGGGGGGGGGGGGCACAGGCCATGGAACGATAGTTTCTCTCTTTGAAAGACTTTGTCATCACGTAGTATTTTCTTCGGAAGTGTCCCAACCTAGCGTTGTAGGTTTTGACACAGTTCTGTTAAATGTCCCTTACCTCTCTAAGAACCTTTTGGGATTTTTTTGCTGAAATCTTGGGGTCTCCCTATAATTTTATAGCCGTGCTAGTAAATTTGCATATACTCACAAGAAAATGCCATAACCTCTTGTAAATTTTGTAAATGACTACTATTCCATAATACTGAATCCAATCACGACACTTGTAGACATCTGGAAAGTGATTACGCACCTCACTTAGGCAACCATCTTTCCTGGCAATTTGGGTGATCTCTTATAAGAGCCTTGACTATGTTGGTTTTGTTGATTTTCGTTTTTCTGCTATTCTATTTTTTTATTCCTTAGGTCGTCGAATCAATGGGAGTTGTCCCCCATCCTCCCCCAGGGGGGTGGTGTTAACACCAGCGTGGCAGGAACCAACCAGGGCCGAAGAGAAGAAAGTAGAAGCCATTACTGAACTCAAGGTACATATAAAATGTTTAGTCGATATCTAATTTCTCCTTGAAGCAGTCTTGTAGGCGAGTAATGAGAATTTTCAAACTTAAAGTTAATCAAAGGGCTCTTAGAGCCATCTCGTGAATTCGAAACAACGTAAGGTTAAGTTTAAGATCGGTTTTAATTTCCAATACTAAGCTTGAAGTCAAAGAATTGAAGAGTAAAATAGATTTAAAATGACCAAAACATCTTAGCGTTACATAAATATGCAGTGTGAAACGAGACTGTCTGGACAACTGAATCTCGTAATACACTGGGGAATTTTAAAAAACGTTTACATCTGAGTGATTAATCGAGTGCATGACAAGGACAAAGATCATCATCTTTAGCGATATTTAAGAACACCTTCTCCTCTTCTTCTTCTTTTTCCACTTGTGCTGTTCTGGCAAATCCTGTCTTCTTTCCTTCACAACGTTTCGGCAATCCTGCCCTCTTCAGGTGTCTTCTTGCGCGTTAGTTTTTCCGTCTAATGTCTATACGTTTGTCTTTGTCTTTTTGTCTATATGTTTGTCGTCTCAAAGGCTGAGTTTAGACAAGGCTCTGTTCCCCGAGTGGAGGTAGTGAGAGGACTTCGTGATTAAGGAGAGATTAGGAGGACGTTCACTGATATTAAAAAAAAAATCCGCCACCACAAGTGTAGTAAAGACAAACGTATAGACATTAGACGGAAAAACTAACGCGCAACAAGACACCTGAAGAGGGCAGGATAGCCGAAACGTTGTGAAGGAAAGAAGACAGGATTTGCCAGAACAGCACAAGTGGAAAAAGAAGAAGAAGAGGAGAAGATGTTCATACAGACTTCCACGGTGGCCCACTTGAAGAACTTATCAAGATATTTAAGAAGTAGCACAAAAAAGTGTAATAAGGTGAAGTAACAATAGTTGATCCAAACTAAATGCAGCATTTTCATATCAACACTTTTGTAACTACCAAATGGCGCAGACACATTACAGCAAGCGATTTAACCATTTCATTTCCAGAGTCAAGTATGGAGACATGTAGTGTAGATTTAACTTTTGAGTCTGTGGATGAAATCCTATGGTGCGACCATTCATATGAAACCTCTTCAGCAGTACTTTTGCATGGTACCATTTGTTCTAACTTTTGAGTCTGTTGACGAAATCCTATGGTGTGGCCATTCAAATAAAACCTCTTCAGCAGTACTTTTGCATGGTACCATTTGTTTTAACTTTTGAGTCTATTCCCGAAATCCTATGGTGTGACCATTCAAATGAAACCTCTTCTGCTGTACTTTTGCATGGTACCATTTGTCTTTCAATATTTTACAAAATAAAATTTGATTTTTTTTAAATTTTGATTTTTAGCACTCTTGGGAGTTAAAGGGTTCATGGTTCTCATGGATGAAAAAGAAATTGACAGTAGCCTTGAACGTCTTTTGAAAAGAAAACATCAATAAAGCGAGCATTTTCCAAACGATGTGGCTCAGGTGTTTGCAATACCATACCAGCAAAATTCCCTTCAAACTTCCTACTGAAGAAGACTCTGCTAGCAGATTATTAGAATGAAAGCGAATCATTTCAAAACACCTCTTTTTACACAGCATTTTCAAACGACACAGAAACGAAGGAATACATAAAAGCATCTGATGCACGGTGCTACATCTTTAACTATGTCTTCGTAAATGTTACATACATTGTTTTTTCTCAATCCCTAGAATCACCTTCAAGGAGTCAAAACTCGACAAAGTCAAGGTGAAGCTTTTCTGAGCAAAACTGCAAAAGAGTCCACACAGCGGCTTTACTCCAAACCAAAAACTGTAAGTTTGACTATGTGCTTACTTTAGATGGTTAACACTCGTTAACATCTCTCAAACTGACTTTTCCTTTTCACTTTAAGTTACATGAAGTAAAACCTATTTCACACTTTGGAGTAAAATTAGAAAAAAAGATCAGAATAGTGTATGCCTCGAACCCGAGTCGTATGCTTCATACCTAATATCCTTATCCACTATACCAACGTGGACTAGCTGCCGGAAGATGTAATTCTAACATATTTCTAGAGTTACCCATAACAATAAATGAAAGTTAACCGTTTTCAAATCAGTGCTTAACCCTAAACACTGTATATCAATGCTTAACCCCAAAACGCTATTCTTTGCTTAGCCGGAGCTCTCTTCTCTGCCCAATAAATTGGGGTTCTGTTCTCGTGACGTCAGTACTACGGTACAACGATAAAAATACTACGTTGCGTAAAACCTCATAAGGTGTCCAAGGTCAGTTTGAGAGATGTTAACGAGTGTTAACCACTTTAGATAGGTGTAATTATTCAATAGATGATTTTCACTCACGTGACCTTCAAGTCCTGTGGGACTCAAATGACAAAGGACATGACGGCCATGTCGGTGCACATAACAAAAGAAGTTCATTAAAATTCGTTTGTAGGTGTGCACCAACATGGCCGCCGTGACGTAACGTGAAAACCACCTATAGACTGAATTTTGATTGGTCATTACCTGTGATCCGTGTGAGTACAGACGAACAGCTGACGTCATGGAGAATTTGTTTTCTGCGTTCAAAATTGCGGACGGTTTTGAAAATAGGGACTAGATTATTGCGGAAAGGGTAATTGAAGCCGTCGAAAAAAATGTTTAGAAGTTTTGTTGACGTGGAAAATGCCGAAATTAGACAAAAATCCTCGAACAGTCACTATCACAGTCAAGAGCTACGAGGCTTATTTAATTTCCTCCCTGTTATTGTATTAATAGGCCTTTTGCATGATGGCGTCACCAGTTCCAAATTCACCACCAAGCCTCGTTTGTACGAAATTCCTTGCAAACCTTTGACAAGTTCACGTTGTTTTTGAGTGGGTATTCTTTTCAACTTTGATCCTTTAAGACTACATTGATGAAATTGTCACAGGTTTACACTTCGAAAGCGAGGCTTGGGGTGACTGAATTACTAGTATGTAGTAAACATACGTAAGGGCTATTAGAAAACGAGAGCCCAATAATAAATGTCTATTTCTTTTTTGACTTTCCACAGGTGCGAGTTACTGCTGTTCCGAATGGTGAAACCAAACAAAAAGCTGTAGTTGTGTTTGGAGCCAGTATGGAAGAGGTTTGTTATTCGCGATTCTGTTTGTCACCTCCGGAATGTTGGCCACCAAAACAAAATTCCAGAGATAAAAATAGTAGGAAAATCATTTCAACAACAGAGTTCCAAAGTTCCAAACTGTTTATGGCAAAAAGAATTAAATTGCTAAACTTTTTCAACAGAGCAGCTTAAAGACTTGGCAATATTGTTTTCATGAGTGTTGAGTTTGGCTGAATTGTGAAACGAGTAGCAAGAACTGAAAGGCCATCGTGTTGTTCTCTCAAGGAAGGTTTTTTGGTTTAGACACAGCCCCCCTCCCCCACCCCCTCTCTCCATCGGTTTTCTGTGGTGTGGACTGTTTACCACGATTTACGTCATCACTGACAGTGTCACATGGTCAAAATGTTGTGGACTCACGAGGCGCAGCAAAGCATTTTGTGTATGACCCAAAAATGTCTAAATCCCCCCGACATAGCTCCCATGGGCGATGTAGCGGGTCTTAAGGTCTCACACCATTGGTTCGATACCCTTCAAGAGAACAATACAACAAACAACGGAAACAATTGCTTCCTTAAACAATAGAGCTCCTACTCCACCGGCCCATTTCGGCACTTGTTGTATTCTTGGTAGTTTTTTTTTTTTTCATTTTTTTTTTCATTTATTTGTTTACTCCAAACCTTTAGAGATGTTAATAATTAAATTAAAATCACATTATATTAGGAAGGAGAGGAGAGGGGCACGTCTAGATAAACTAATATTGTGCCCCCTAAAGTTATATAAGTATAAACAAAAAACTTGTAATTTTTTTAGTAAACAAAGTAAAGGAAAACTTATAAAATAGCTTGGTAAATGTCAAAAGAGATGATGTTTCATTAGTATTGAGCAAGGTACCAGCGTAAAAGTGCTTTTCTAAACATCTTTCTAGATGGTTTGTCTCTGATTAATTGTGGAATACTATTCCAAAAAAATCTTCCAATAACGCTCGGGCAGAATCTCCTGAGATTAGTTCGAAATGAGGGTATGACTACTTGATTAGATGATGCACTGCGGGTATTGTAGTTATGTAGCTCAGATACTTGTGAAACAGGTATATTAGGAAACTTTTCATTGTGGAAATAATCATATGGAAATATTCTTGTTCGTGGTGCGTCAAAGCATCTGACTGTGTTGTTGTATGGTTCAGTTGTTGTATTCTTGTTCGTGGTGCGTCAAAGCATGTGACTGTGTTGTTGTATGGTTCAGTTGTTGTATTCTTGTTCGTGGTGCGTCAAAGCATCTGACTGTGTTGTTGTATGGTTCAGTTGTTGTATTCTTGTTCGTGGTGCGTCAAAGCATCTGACTGTGTTGTTGTATGGTTCAGTTGTTAGATGCGTGCACCACTCGTTTGGACCTGAGTAGTGCTGCCAGGAGGCTGTTTAACTTTGATGGAGATGAGGTTTGTTACTCCTTTGTTTATGTTTATCCCTCATTTCAACCTTTTTAAGGTTTAAACGCATTATTTGAACTACATATTAGTGACACAGTTTTATTTGCAAAATGTAGTGCATTTCCAGCATTTTTCATGTTTTTTGCAAAATTCGATGCATTTTTTGAAAAAAGGAAAAGAGGCTACGACCAACAAGTAAATTTTGGAATTAACAACTGCATCGCTAAGTGGAGGTTAGCTGCCTGTGACATCCAGGAGCTTCCACTATTGGCAGCCAGCTCCTAGATGGAGAACCGCACCCATGGCTGGCAAATCCTGGCAACCCAGCCATGATCCCCCACCAAAGGGGAACAGGCACCCGTTACACTGATAACACAGTGGAAAGGGGAGAAGGGAGGGGAAATCAGAGGCTTACAAGGCGCTAAAACCTCAAGCAAACGCAAAATCTGTGCTCCGAGAATGCACTCAAGTCCGAGAGCACATGGAATCTTAGTACATGCACACATATGAATACTGCTGGCCACAGGGAATACTGGCGCTCTTTGTTGTTAACTACATATCTGTTTCCTCACTCACACCTTACTTGTTCTAGCTTATTTTCGAGAATGTTTAATATTTTACATGTACGTTAACCGGTTTTTCAGATAACAAATTTCGGTGACTTGGAAAGAGATCAGTATGTTTGTGTGAGCTGCGGCGAAGGATTCCTTAGAGCGAGAGGTAAAAATTGCAAATTTCTTTGTTTGTTAACATTCATCATCGTCAGTTGCTTACCAGAGCCACGGGACGTATAAGACCTCCACAGGTTTTCTCCAGTGAGTACGATCTCGTGCGCGGTCTTTCTAGTTTCATTCCACTACCTTTAGCACTTTTTCCAGCTGATTTTCTGTAATTAATTTTTAGCATCCCCCGTTGTCCTCCCTTCCGGTGTCAGAATAGGGCTTTTCTGCCAACACTGCTTCTTTCCTTTTTCAGAACATGTCGAATCCATCTCCATTTCTTCCAGGTTAAGTCTACCATAACTTGCACAGAAATCAAAGCAACACTCATCATTGTTCCCACACTTTACTTTCTAACCTGGTATGAAGATCAATAACCCGGGCCCTACACATATAGGGTGGTAGAGGACGGGAGACTTGATATTAAACAAGACAAATTTAGGCCTCTTTCCGTCATCAAACATTGATGATTGGAACGTCCTGTTATCTGTGTAATATTTCAATCTAATTTTCTTCCAAACATATTGCACATTTTCTCAGTTATGGCCACAGAAAAGATTCATGCTGCTTTGGTTTGTTGTTTGTGAGATTGGAACTTCCTGTTTAATGACCCAGAGGCCTGAAAAGTTTTCGTGTTGTTATTAGTTACTATTTTTTACCATATTATTCGAGTGTTTAGAATTTTGTTAATCTTGGGCCCACAGTAATTGGCGGCAGCTGTTGTGGTCACCCTGCCATAACCCAGTAGTTGTTTTCTTTGTTTTTTTTTTTTATATCATTTTGTTTGTTATTAGTTTATTTGAAGGCGAAGTCTAATAAAATAAAATAAAATAAAATAAAATAAAATAAAATGATCGGTCGGAAGCAACTTGAACAAGCGTTTGTCACTGTGTAGTCGTATGTAGTAATGTTTTTGCTCCATTGTAGATCGACAGCATCGCCAAGAACTGAAGGCCACTTGGTCTCGTTTGAACAGACAGTCTGGCGGGGCTGTGATTCCTGGTCGTGGACCTGTAACCAGAAGCAGCGTAAGTACACACCCTACCCCCCCCCCCCCCCCCCCGTGATCTCTGGTCATTGACCTATAACCCAGACGCACCCTCTCCACCCCTCTTGGTAATCGTCTTAGTAGCCTTCTTGTTTTTGGCCTGTTTTGATCTTTGTAAACGTCAGATGGTCTTAGGGATATCCAGATTGCAGCTTAGTTTCCAACACGGTCGTGACAGTCTTCAAGTGATAATGGGAAGTGTTAGTAATATTCAGAAGTGTTTGGGTGATGATATTGAGTTACCTTCAACAATCTTCGGTACGCACTCAAGGTAACTTGCACTGGTATCACACTTTGCCCTATGGTACACTTGTGCACTGGTGGTACGTGAAAGTTACTCCTTTTTAAACCAATAGCAAATGATTAATTTTCATGTTAATACTTTTGTCCTTGTTAGGTCACACTTGACAACACCATCCTGGCTCTACCTGCACCAGTCTCCCCTCCACCGCCGTCACATATTCCTCCCTCACCCACAAGACAAATGTCCGTTCACCGAGTGAACAGCCGTCATTAACGATTGACATGTGTCAGGTCACAGAATGTCCAGCCATTGTTGACAGATGTTTGTTTGCTGAGTGTCTAGTCATTATTTGATTGACATTTGTTAGTTGAAAGAGTGCCCAGTCATCATAAATGACTGACAGATGTCAATTGACGAAGTGTCCGTCATTACGGATTGACAGATACCGGTTCAAAGAGTGTAACTCAGTCATTGTTTATGATTGACAGACTTCAATTCACTAAATATCAAGCCATCATTTACAGTTGACAAACGCCAATTCACGGTTTCTTTGGCCATCACTGATGATTGGCAGTTTAAGATTGGCAGATATCAAATCACAGTGACAGATGTCATTGATGATTGACAAAAGCCAATTTATCCCGTACCAGCCATCACTTCCGACTCTAAAAAGGGCAGATGTATCTTTTTTTATAGATTTAATATATATTACAAGGTTTATTTATTGTACATAAGCACATAAAACTCGCCTCTTTTTTAGACCTTTTTAGAAATTTTGATTGTAAAAGTTTAAGAGAAGTGTGAAAACAACTTGACCATCCTGACTTTGTTGCTATGAACTGTGTGTGTTTTGTTGCGTGACACCAAGCTAAGACAGTATAATCTCATTGTGCGTAACGCGGAAGGAAAGAGGGTCTTTTTTGTGTTCACATGATCAATCTGGATAACCAACCTGTCAACACGTGTTCGAGACGTGCCGACAAAGACAATCCGCAAAATGGGACGATGACGTGAGAAGAACTTTATTGGTTCTGCACAGTCGCCATCTTGGATTTCTGGATTTCTTTAAAACTTCTGAAAACCGTCCAAATTTCGAAAAACATGCCTGCAAAATCATATTCATATGAACAAATAACTGTCGTGCCAAATTGTTGCCAGATAAATGTTGAAAAGTCTCGAAGTTTTGGTGACGTTTGCTTTAATATTAAAAATATTATTAATGTTGAAAGTCAACGCTGGCATTTTACCCCCCCCCCCCCCCCCCCCCCTCCCCCCAACCCCCAGTCTAAGTACGGTAAAAGTTACTGTATCATATTTGTCTTGGAGTCCTTATTTTCATAACGAAACAGATGTCAGTGAAACTATCGTTTTCTTTATTGCACTGTGCTTACAACCCAGCCAAATAGTTTTACCCTTAATTATTACTGCAATCAACTTAGCGTTTCCCCGTAGGTTTTGTCCTTGTTCTCTGATTCCCGCGATGCATTTTCCCTCCTTTTTCTCAAAAGCATGTGGAATGTGCTAAAACATCAAACTGGTTTCCCATACTTATCGATAATTACTCCATGTTATTTATAGGCTTTTATGTTTCAGCACTGTTTTATGAATTATCACGTTCTTCTGTGTTCTGTCTAACAAATGTCATCAATCATTTGCTTGAGATTTTCAGCAGAGAGCTCTTTGATTTTGTTTACTTGTATGACGCGTTCGTTTCTTCCCATGGCGATCTCGCTCAACTCGGCCCTGCTGACCTGATCTCCCACTCCAACAGCGATAATATTCACCTGATGATCCTGATAAATAAATGATTATTTATCAATAACATTTATGGCGAAAAACAGCGTTATTATTTTGGCATTATGGTTGATCCTTCAACTATAGTATCGTGCTCGAAATTATGCCGGCATTAACCCTAGCAAGGATTTAAAGTTCGTCTGATAGACGATCGTTTTTGTATTAAAGTGCCCCTATGATCAAATTTTTTATTTTCATTTTTTTACATTTTCGTGTACTATTAGACTTTCTTTCTCATCTTGCCAAATTTCAATCCATTACGAACATCAGAAGTCATTTTATTTTAACATTTCTTTCCGAGAATTTACGGCCGCCATTAATCTGCCTTGTTTCAAGGCTTGGTTGCGAATGGGAGAAAGTGACGTCAAAGACTCAAACATACCTCACGGGTTGAAATTATAATAACAATCAGCATAGAAAATTGCACGAAGAACAAGTCCAAAGTTTTTGTTGGTTTTCGCGTGATTTTCATTACTTATTGTATTATAATTTCAACCTGTGAGGTATGTTTGAGTCTTTGACGTCACTTTCTCCCATTCGCAACCAAGCCTTGGAACATGGTTGATTAATGGCGGCCGTAAATTCTCGGAAATAAATATTAAAATAAAATGACTTCTGATGTTCGTAGTTGAAAATTGGCAAGATGAGTAAGGAAGTCTAATAGTACACGAAAATGTAAAAAAATGAAAATCAAAAATTTGATCATAGCTATAGGGGCACTTTAATAGAGTGGAACCTCTACCATAAGACACCTCCATTGAGGGGACACTTATCCTGGCCTCAGAAGGCAAAACACTCATATGAGGTGCGGTTACACGCACCACGGTAAATGGCATTTCCCAGATCATCCCGCGGTGCATCACACTTGGGTTTAGTATAGAGGTTTTGCACGGCAGCCATGTTGCATGGCAGGAACAATAGATTATTTTTCCCATGGGAAAGAATGTTCTTTCTAATGCAAAACATTTTCATTGTTCCTGCCATGCAACATGGCTGCCGTGCAAAACCTCTATACCGTGTTAACCAGCAGTTACGCGAATTATGGTTTGCCAAGGTAAAAAATGTCACGCATCAAAACACGCTTCGTGTGATCTTTGTGATGTATCCATGGATATTTACCACGGGAAATTTACCTCGGGTAATGTTGGTCACACTCACTAAATGTAGTTTCCCGTGGTGAAAGGGTCATTTACCATGGTAAAAGTGCCCCGTATAATCGCACCCATAATCTTTATAACTGGCACCTCTATTGAGGGGACACTTCTCCTGGCCTCGGCCGACAAAACGCTCATGTAATCTTTGTAAGTTTCACCTCTATGAAAGGGACACCTCCATTAAGGGGACACTTCTCCTGGCCCTGGCCGGCAAAATGCTCATATAATCTTTGCAATTATCACCGTATTAAACAAACACCTCTATTAAGGGGACACTTCTCCTGGTCCCGGCCGGCAAAATGCTCATATAATCTTTGTAACAAACGTCTCTGTGAAGGGGACACTTCTCCTGGTCCCGGCCGTTGTAATTATCACCTCTATTAAAGGGACACCTCTGTTAAGGGGACACTTCTCCTGGTCCCGATGGTGTCCCCTTTCTGGAGGTTCCACTACAGGCAAAGAGACAAAGTATCCGTTCAGGCGAACTATTAATCTCGTACCCAGATCTCCCATGGTCAGTACAATACAAGCACGAGTGAGATCTGGGTACGAGATTAGCGAACTATCTGCTTTTTCCGTTTGTGCTGTTACGTAACATACCTTCAAAGGTTTTAGAACATCTTTGTAAGGCTCACTGCCTTGCGCTGTATTACCACCTGTAATCACTACTAACACATTCGGGGCGTCTTTTCTATCGCCACCACTCGTGCTGTACAAATCTGTTCCCGCCATCCGCAGCGCCTGGTCGGTTCGGGTGTCTCCATAAGGGAATTGCAATCTCACAATCTCCCACCTGAGATTCGCTGAAGAGTGGTACCGCGGATTGGAAAATCGGCAGACTAAATGGGGTTTGCTGCTATACATAATCATTCCAAAGTGTGTTCCTTGCGGGCTGACATTGAACTTAAAAATGAGGCCAAGAAGGAACAGCTTTGTATCCATAAAGCCCATATTACCTACACTACCATCCATAATTATACCCAGGTCGTATTTACCATTCTTGATACATCCACCTGAAAAAAAATATTGAGTATGGTAATAAGAGGATCCATGTTGAGATTTTTTGGCCTCATTGGGATACATCAATATAAATGACACTACTGGCTTTAAACAAATGAACTTCGTAAATTGGCAGGTCTTGGCAAACTAAGTAATTGCTGAAAATTGGAGCGTGATTTTTTTATATAAATACACAAATAAACCTTTTAATAAGTATCAAAATGTTACAAGGAATGTATGGCTTCTGTTTCTACTTTTGTTTCTACAAGTCAGGTTCACAAACCTTCGCATTTCTTTCCACTGTATCCATTCTTACATGTACAATAAAACCCCCCTGGTGTATTCACACATGTTCCTCCATTTAAACAGATCTGCGTCCGGCATTCATTCACATCAGTTGGTAATGGCAAAAATATTTTAGATGTACTAAGAAATTGGAAGCCCACGCCTTTTGCTTATTAACGTGTCATTTCTCGAAAACGGGTCAATATTCGTCCTGGTTCTGCGTGTTTTGTCTGGTCAATTAGAACTGCAATAGTTAATATGCAGTCTTTTGGTATAAATGCCTGTGGTCATCCTAATTAGCCAAAACTAAACCAATCAAAACTTAAAGCAACACGCGTAACTAATGCAAAGCACGGAAAAATGAAATGTAAGCGCGTAAAAACATGCCAAGTGCTTCCGGTGCAATGAATGGGAAAACAAAACTTGTGTCAAAGTAAAGCACGGTTAAAACAGGTATTATCGTCAATTGCGGAAAAGATACAAACGATGCCAAGCACGGCAAATTACGTGACCGGCTCGCTCCAAAGCGGGAGAGTAAAGTGTTGCTGGTGCAACACAAGTTGTTTGTTTTCTCGCTCTGAGAGCGGGAAAACAAACAACTTGTGTCACAGTCAAGCGCGGGAAATTAAAGTATTTTTTATCAAGAGCGAGAAAACAAACAAACAATGCCGGCCAAGCACGATAACATCTGCAAAACACGCAAAGTCGAATCTTTTAACGGTGGCTAATTTACCTTACCGACTCAGTCGATAAAACCAAATTCTTGTGCTTCACCCCCCACCGACGCAGCACCACAGTTTCTCTAGAAACTAACCCCATTCTCTATTTCTTTGAAACTTTTTGGTCTTGTTCCTGACAAGTTAAAAGAAAAGTTTGCCCTTGACGCAAAACTAAAGCGAGCACGCTTGAAAGAAAAAACACTCTAACATTTCAGATATGAACATCACATAGTTGTTTTGACAGTCTGCTGAAAGCCATTCTAACATTGGATTGTACCTAAATCACACAGCATCCCTGATATACCAGCTGGACACACGCAACGGAATCCTCCATTCTGGTTTATGCAAGGAGCTCCATTCTTACACGGGTTAAGTGGACTACACTCATCAATATCTGTTGATAAACGGCAGGTCATCATGTAATATACATCTGCAAGAATTCTTTCACAACCAGGAGCACTCAAAATCAAAATGAAAGAGAATTCCCTCTAAGCACTCAAGCCTGATCCCCTTCCATTCTGGCTCGGAATTTAACGTAGCTTTGCAGCATCCCAGCTGGGACCAATGTGCCAAGCTATCATGTACACTGGGATGTACAAAACCAATGTCTTACGAGCACCAAGTTGCTAAATTTAATCCCTCTCCAGCCCCCCAGAGGAGCAAACGGCCACAAAGCCCAATCATTGACCAACACCTGGGCCACTCTCTTGGCGCAAGCCCACCTCAATTTTCTTCAGTGGCAACCACCTGATTGGCGCGCATGTTTTTTCAAATTCGCTCAGATTTATCTTAAGTGGTATTAATGGTTTACCTTGATCGCACAATTTGCCTGTAAATCCCGTGCGACAGATGCACTTAAAGCTACCCATGGTGTTTACACAGGAAGCACCATTAGAACATGGACGTCTTACACATTCGTCAAAATCTGCGGGAAGAAAGTGAAAATATCAAAGAATGATTCTCGTGCTCAAACAAGTCGTTAATATCACGCACACATATGTGCGACAGTAAGTTGAGTCTCTGTGCCAATATAATTGCTGCGATCTTCCAGGCGAGCAGCAAACTGTGGATCCCTGTGTTGTCTGATAATAATGCCAGCCAGATCTCGATTTGTGGGATTTTGTTAGTCACGATGATTATGAACATACCTGTGTCCAGCGGTTTCATCATAACTTCGATGCGCGTGTATCCATTCAGTAGATTTACTGTTTGAAATTATTGTTATTGTTATTGAGGTGCAAATCGCGAAGAACTCATATTTGTATCCATTCAGAAAATTAACTGTTTGAAATTATACAAATTTGTGTATGCCGATTTATTGTTTGTATATTACATTTATACGTTATGATGTATTACTGCCCTGCTATACTACTCGCAGCATTTCACTTACATTTTAGTTATAAATAAATACATTTAAACCCCCGCTCAGTACGGACACTTGATTCCGGTGTAGGGTTCATAATTTTTCTCTTAAATTACCGTGCCTGATGCGCAGGGCGGATTCAGGCCCCATCGTATGGGAGGATGGGGGAGCGGGAGTCAAAATGTTACAGACTGAATTAGAGAATTTTCGGCCCCCTTCAGCCCTTATTTTTTGCAAGCTGAGAGAGGCCCCCCGGGCCCCTTCCATAGATCCGCCACTGGACCGTGACCCTTTTATACCGACAACGGTGATGATTTTACATACTAAGTTGAACACGTTTTTACGGTCCGTGTTTATACATCAGTCAAGGGTTACCACAGTTCGTCGACATTCAGAGTCGGCACATTCGAGTCGGCAAGGAAATTATACATAGTTTAGTCCAAATTTCAATGAAACAGTTTTGGATTCTAAATGAGTGAAAACTGTATATACACCGTTAAGTACAATCCATGCTCACAAAAGTTTATCAAGTGTGCGACTGCACACAGTTATGTGTCTTTCTATTCGTTTTCTGTCCGCTATCGAACACCTCACCTTGCCATAGGAGTTAGAATATTACTCAAGCTCCTGGTCATTACCTTTGTCGCATCGCATTCCAATGAACCCGTTAAGGCAATTGCATTTAAAGCCATTTCCTTGTGTAACACAACTTCCCCCGTGTAGACATGGACTGCTCTGACAGGCATCTACAACTATGTAGGATGCTCAAAGTTAGCACACTGTCAAGACTGTTTAGCACTTACTGCAACCTTTGACAAAACGTGTTCAGTCAGATGCAATATGGGCGCATTTTATTCGGCACACCTCCCTCAGTAAAAGTACAAACGGTATTGCATAAATCCTCTCTTTCCTCCTTCCTGACCAAACTAATATTGACAAAGGGTGCGAGGGGGAAGAATTCTTCAAGTAAAAATTAACACAAACAAATTTAAAAACACTTAGAACTGTCTCAAAAGTTTTTTTTCGAAGTTGAAGCTAGCTATATATAGCAATCCACTTTTTGGGCATTCAAACATTTGGTGATCAATACAACATTTTTAGTTTCTGTGCTGATAAATGAAAGCAACAAGGGGATCAAATCTTTACAAGGAGTCACAATCAGTGATTTGCCATAAATATTTCAAATTCAGCAGTGGTATCTTACTAGCTGTTATGGCTGCCAGAAAATACCTTGTTCGCAAAGATCGCCTTTAAATCCTTCTCGACAATTACACCTGAAACTTCCCGGTGTGTTCACACAACTTGCTCCGTTTTGGCATAGGCTCTTCATACACTCATCTTCATCTAAATGTAACAATTCAAATCAGTTAGAGTTTTAGCCTTGTTCTCGGTTGTTCTGTTGCGTTATCGAATGTGACGTCACCTATCAAACAATCTCGTCCCCAGGGTCTTATCCGTTTTCAAAATGGCGGGACGAACGTGGAAATCCCTCGACTCCCAGCCCTTACCAAGTTTACTACTTGTTATTCATACTCGCACCTACGTTTATAAAACCTACCTTTTGGGATAACACGGTCAGATAAGAAAGAGAAAGAGACCCAAGGAAATGGGGTTTCATTTCACCTCCTTATTCAAAGTCTTTGAGAATATATATAAAGCCGGGGACGCGGGTTCTAATCCCGATCAGGACAATTTTTAAGGTTTTCACTTTGTGTTTATTTATTCTTTATTTGACTGGTTTAAGTTCATTTGTGTTATTTATATATATAAATATATATATATATATATATATATATATATATATATATATATATATATATATATATATATATATATATATATATATATACATATTTACAGTTTAAAATGCATGCAACTTCTGATCTCGACGAACAGCAAAGTTGTCTAATTGTGTCTTTCATTGCTTGTCTCACTTAATTCTCTCTGATCTTCCAGCAGTAAAGCAACTACACCCGGCACACAATCGCACGTTTCAAAAGTGATGTTTTTTTACTTCTGGACAACTCGAATAAACACGAAATAGAAAATGTTAGCGGAAAAGGAATTTCTCGCGTTTTCTTCGAAAGTGTTTTTTGAAGTTTCCTATTCTCTTCAACGTTTTTACAAGTTTTCGCCTGTGAATAAATATAAGAAATCAAAATCCCGAGTGCTCCCAGTCATACTGACCTAACTACTTATAATTGAAACCCGTAGATGTGTTTATAAAACTACGCTTTTGCAATAACACAGTGGATGAGAAGAAGAACGAGTATAGAAGTAAACATCGTTTATTTTTCCTCTTTATTCAAAGAGTTAAAATCTAATAGACTGCATTACTCATTTCATGCTTCTATTAAAACAAATGAACGGCGTCACTTTAATAACATTAAGTACTCTTCGCAAGAAAAACTTCTTTACATATAAATGCGGAGTATATTTATATATTAAGTCGATGAACAGCATAGTTGTCTGATTGTGTCCTTCACTGCTCGCCTCACCTTCCAGCGATAAAGCAAAGCGATAACCGTTACTAATTTGTTGTAAACGAATATAAACAACACTGACGCTTAAAGATGTGTCGCATTTGGAGTCTCTAATGCGGCATTAAATCGATCTAAAAGGATTTTCGAATCGAGACACGCGTTTTGATGCGTATCTACCGTGAAATAATAAAATTTAGTCTTACTGATGAGTATGTGTTCCACGATAGTGGAGTGACAGTCGGGAGGCCCGAGTTCAAGTCACGCTCAGGACCTTTTTTTTTTCTTTTTTTCGGACTGGACATTATGAAAGTGATGTACTGGGTTTTTTTTTTGCGTTCGTCAAATAACCTTACGTTTAATTTTAAAAAATATCGAACCGTGTCAGTGTGAAAACATAAGCTTACCGTAATATTGCGTTACGCGTGAATAAGTTATTCAGGGTTGGCTCTTTATAGGAGCCTTTGATTAGACATAATTGTAAGCATATGTTTCTCCGTAAAAGCACTCAAAACACTTCCACACGACCGCCCTGATGTTTTCAAAAGTGATGTTTTTCTTAATTTCTAGTCATTACTGGAATAAACACAGAATACATCAAAGGCTCCTACCAGCTAATTACCTCGTGCATAGGAAACAACCTTTGGACCCTCCCCTCTCTTCGCCGTTTAGTTCCACCGACCCCCTCCCCCTTGCGTTCAACTCCCCACCCTCCCCTCCCTCCTTCGCAGCCGACCGCATGGGTTAGGCAGGTGATCATTACATTTTTCGGCATAAAACGTTGAAATGATGTTGGAGAGCTAGTGAACTCGATCGGGTGGCACGCATGCAATACGTCAGTGCTTGTACAATGTTGCACTGTTGTTCGATTCTAAACATATATAGATAATTTTATATGCACCAAGCACCTTTTAAACTTGATATTTGTTTCCTACCTAGCTCACACAGATTTCCTTCAAATCCCGCGGGACACTTGCATTGGAACCCGCCAACAGTATTAAGGCACGTGGCTCCATTATGGCATGGGTGTCCTGTACATTCGTCAACATCTGGAACAAAATAGAACAAAAGAGCCATGAATTGTTTTCATTGGTTGAACGTTACGGTGTTCATACAACACATTGCATTTCAGTCATTTTCGGAGAGTTACAGGGTGTATGCACCCTCTCTCTAAAATGGAAAGAGAGTTGTTTGTTTTGACGGTATTGAAGTAAAACAGTGAAGGTATATTCCAGGGAATGTAACCCTTCTGGACACTGTACGGAGGTACTCAGGTGGGAGAAGATAAAATCCGACAGAAGACGGCGAGTCAGAGGGAGCCATAATTATATTTAATTTCTTTCGTGAATGACGTTTCGTAATCTATTGGAAAATGTCGATTAACTAGCCACGTAATCGTGTTTTGGTTTACGTACTGACTGAGCTACAAGATTGCTTTTCAAAACAGTGCAGAAGCTCTAACCATCAGATTGAAACAGCTGAATCTTTTGCCGATATACAGGAGAA
The DNA here is from genome assembly GCA_022457155.1 of Cladopsammia gracilis. Taxonomy (NCBI): domain Eukaryota; kingdom Metazoa; phylum Cnidaria; class Anthozoa; order Scleractinia; family Dendrophylliidae; genus Cladopsammia; species Cladopsammia gracilis. The sequence continues at coordinate 1,875,284 of JAJGOT010000080.1, read as the reverse complement.
AGTTAACCAAATCAATTTTAGTATCTCAGTTAATTAACTAGAAAGGACTTCGTAAAGAGATTGACCAGGGGTCAATTTAATAAAACTTTTACACTTGTAATTTACAAGTGTAGCTATTGTTTTCAAGCTCTGAAACAATGGCTACACTTGTAAAAGTTTTATTAAATTGACCTCAGTTCACGTTTCGAGAGTCAGCCCTTCGTCAGAGCGAATATAATGGAGGAATCGTCCAACCCCTTGACACTCTGCAAAGGGCGAGTAAACGCATAAAACATCAGCTTTTGACTCCCTTTACCTTGTTCAGTGTTTTATTTGTTTAGAAACTAATCGAAACGTGACTTGTTTTCCTGTACTTACGGTAAGTTATATACATGTTTCCCACACTGGTTGGAAAAATATCTTTGCTTTGAAGTTTGACTGGTTTATTGTGCGATTTGAGTTTTTTTGGGATCAAGTGTACCCAAGAGAACTCCCTGAGTCGGATTGTACACGAGTCATTTTAAGCTCCCATTTATATGGGCAAAACATTGATATATACCTTGTTCACAGAGGTTCCCTTGGAATTGTTGAGCACATTTGCATCTGAAGCTTCCAACTGTATTTACGCAGGATCCGCCATTTTGACATGGTGAATTTACGCACTCATCTTCGTCTGAATAAATAACATTAAACTCGATTATCATTTACTTCGCGATATTAAGAATTAAATCTAAATCGAATTCCTTCCTTAGTGAAGATGCTTTGAGACGAGCCTTGCATAACTTTACATTTCAGTTTTAGACAGGTTGAATGAAGAAGGAGTGACCGTAGAAAGAGTAAGATTTTTTTGCATAGTTTTCTCTAAGGGGGATTCCCATAGAGAACGTCAGAGCAAAATGTACTCTCTCTCCCTCCCTCCCTCCCTCCCTCTTTTTTTTTTTTTTGGGGGGGGGGGGAATGAAATTCATGTTCATCCCTTAGAGCTACCGTCACTCTGTTAGCTTCGTTTTGTCTCCACCGCGGTCAAACGTCTGAGACGTTTTTTGTTTTACTTAGGGCCTGTTTACATGAGGTAGGGTGACCCTAGGGTGTAGGGCCAACTCTCTTTGTTTTCTTTTCCCTGGAGGTTTTCAAACAAAGAGAGTTGGCCCTACACCCTAGGGGCACCCTACCTCATGTAAACAGGGCCTTAGTGGGATTTTATTTAATATTAAATCGAAATATGGACAAGGATGTGTAAAAAAATTAGTTGACGTTACTATCTTTTAATTTTTCTCAGAATGATGAGCTTTTTTCCGTTGAAAACTGACCAAAACTCTTTTCACCTGAACAGAATTATGTTGGCTAATGGCACCGACAATTCTGCAGTTCACAGTTTTTAAACGCTTCGAACTTTTTTTGGCAAACTTTCAAAACATTTGGTAAATTGACAGTGTATTGGCAATATATTAAACTTTAAACAGTTAAAATTACAACCTCAACTTTTAAGTACTTTGCTTAACTTTTGCAAATTTCTCTCGTTTGACCGCGGTTAACATTTTGTCTAACAGTTCACTAAGCAAAACTTCATTCACAACGATCAAACCTCTTCACTATAAGTGTAAATGTAAAGTCGTACACGAGCCACAGGGAGCCCACTCGGCCGAAGCTTAACCTCGGTTTCTGTAGCATAGAGGAAATAAGAGTATTGCTAGTATACCATTTCCTTAATCTTAAACGAGTGTGTATTATAACTTCATGAAAACCATGAAACCTTGTCACTTTAACACATATCCCACAACCCTTGCATTTCCTAACAAAATCAGTTTATCCTTACGTTTTTAGCTGGCGCCACGCAGTTTGTACAAAACAGACTTTTTTACCGTTAATTAGAATGTTGACTAACTTGGGACAACACTTACCTACACTTGCTGCGAGTCAGCGTTCGAACGCTAACTGTTTCTTTAAGTGTTAAATTAACTCCTTTCACTTATTTTTTGTAGTTATTTTAACCCCAAAAAGGAGTTATGTGGTAGAGTTAAAATAGCTTCAGAAAGAATGAAAGTAACTTCATTTGCGATTAGAGTTATTGAAACACCGGATTTGAAGTTAAATTTGAAGTTCAAATAAACCTCAAATGTAGTGTATAGATCCTTGCATGCCCGTAAATTCTAAGTATGTCTTTCATTCTTGATATACCTTGAAAATAAAACTTCACTCGCCGATTCTACACACAAAGTTCACATGGTCAGATGATCGCCACCGAGCGTGAAACTCGAGTTACTGTTTTGTAATATCCTATCGTATTGTTATAACATAAAGTTCATATCAGGTAGTGCAGATCCTAGCATGCCTATAAATTCACTCACCGAGTCTATACATAAAGTTCACATGAGGTATACCCATACATTCTCTTGGATCTTTCATATCGCAGGACAGAGGAAATTTAAGAAGCAGAAAACACTCGTCTGAAGGACGATCGCGTTTGTAAGATGTTTCTGCACCAGGTCCACTCCAACATTCTCCGTAGTTCTGTAATCCAAACACTTTGAAGTTGTTCTTTCGTGCTGCATCGGCACAGCGACAGGCCAAACTGTTATTGGATAAAATAGAAATACATTTTTAGTATAGTACGATCACCCAGTGAACGAAAAAGCGTTCATTCAGTCATTTACTTAACTAACAAACCTGGTTAATCCGACCACCCCGTTAAAGGAACACTGTCTAGCCCAAATAACAAAATTAAGCTTATTCCTTCTATCTTGAACTCAGGTGCGAAGTAAGGCTTGGGTTAGTTGTAGTTCCAGCTGTGCATGTACTTTGAGGAACAGATCAAAGTAAGCAACGTGGATGGGCAGGGAATTCCTTCTGTCAACCACATCTTCTAAGGAAAGCCTTTCACGTCGACTTAGCTATAACCCAACTCTAGCGAAAAACCTCTTGCATAGCTGGCACATCAGGTGAACTTTTACAAAAATCAATAAATGAGTGGCAGTCCAGAGATTCCCGGTTTGCGCTTTAATATTACACAAAACTCAACAGTCTGAAAACATACGTTAAATTTGTAAATCATTAAGATCGCTAGCTCAAGACGAAATTATAATATTCGAGAAGTTTACCTGGGAGACTAGGGCGAGTCGATGAAAACACTAGAGCTACAAGAAGAAATGAGTTTTGCGAGAAAGAATCTTTAAAGAGAACCCGAAGAAGAAAAGGAAGGGTCGAAAGTAGAATGTTTCGAGACATTTAATGAGGATAAAACAAAATCAGCGAATGAGCTACAAAAGGAATGGTTTTGCAAATGGTGAGAGAGTCCTTCAAGAGAACCTCTGAGGAAAATAGAGAAGGACATCAGTCAGCTTAGACATGAAAAGCTATCAACGACGCGAAGACTTTGCTTTTAGAAGAAGCAGCCACCTCGGGTATTGAAGTAGGCACAAAGGCAGTGTTAATTGACTTCATAAAAGAGATGGATAGTTGTTCCCTATTTACCGTAAATTCTCTGGTATCTCGGCACCATTGACGATGATGATGATGACCGTTAATCCTCTTTTAAGCTCCCGAAGCATTATTTATTTCAAGCGCGTTTTCAGTAAGGAGTGGAGGGAGGGCTTAATGGAAAGGGGAGCGAAACGCCAGCAGCTCATCACTCTTTTTTTTTTGTAATTCATAAATTTCAATGGGCTCCCACAAGTAAAAAAAAAGTTAAAAATAAAACTTGCACAAGACGTATAATGTCACTCAGATCTCCATGCATTAGTATAAGTACTGGTAACATTCCCCCAAAGCTCGCGAGTACTGTGTGAATTTCTGTCCGAATTAGTACGCGTAATACAGTCTGACGTTTATTGTTTTGATATAGTGTGAAGAAAGGGGGGGGGGGGGTGCTTAATAAGTTCCTTGTTCCAAAAAAAGGGAGCTTATTAGAGAGGGTGGGGCGTAATAGAGAATTTACGTTATTACGACATTCCCCTGGACAATGCTAAGACGGGGTCATGCAACAGCCGTTGCAGTGAATGGTTATCAACCATTGAAACGAAACTTTGATAATTAATTGCCCCACCTGTGCATAGAATCCCCCCACTTCTTCCAATTCAAGCGATAAGGGCTGTTTTGATGTCTGTCAGAGATCAACAGCTGAGTCAGGGGTTCCGACTCTGAGTTATAACACCCCAGCTTCTCATACGTCCGGACGCATTTGGTGTAACGCGGTGATGACGCTGTCAAGGAACAAATACTCCGCAATTTTTCCATAAATATTACAGAATTATAATAATAATAACAATAATAATAATAATATATGGCGCGTTATACAAAAGTTCTAAAGCGTCGCTTACAACCATTTAAAATAACCTAAATTAAAAGATTTAAACTGTTCAATAATAAATTGATAATGCACTAGTACTAAGCTAAAAATTGAACGGAATATTACATCAATACTAAATTAAGTATACATGTAGACCAGACGGATAAGAAATTCCTCAAATGGCGCTTATGCACTACACTATATCAGAGGAATGTCTAATGCTGCCTTCACACTTGGCGAAACATGTTTAGTCTGATTATAAATGAAACATGTTTCACTACGACAAGTGTTCACATCAGGCGGCGCATTGCACGAATCAGAAGCGCAACATGTCAACTCTGAGCAGGATTGAAACCGGTTCCACGAGATCCGGCTGTCGGTGACGCAAATTTCCCTTTCGTGAACGGTCGCTGCAATTTTAGCGACACTTAGAAAAAAATTTCACCAATTATCGAATTTATTTTCTATTAGGACCTATTAGAAAAATAAAAATGCAATTAATAACCTAGAATTGAACCCGGTACCTCCAGCATGCTTACATCCCTCCTTTACCACTAAAAGGGGGGAGGGGTTGGGTAATTACCAAAATTTCTGCACAGCAAAAGTTAGTAAAAAATATTCGTGCGCAGTGAGCCAAAGAAAAGAAGAGCATATAACAATCTCGAAAACAAGTTTTTGCGCATCCTCAAGACGGAAACAAGAGCAATTAGGGATATCATTGATGCAAATGAGAAACAGCAAGGGGCCAAGCGAACTGCCCTGAGGAATACCGCAAACCAAAGTTTGTCTAGACGATTCAGTACCAGCCATAGAGACGTGCAGTCCCCTTATCCCATACTTTTCCATTTTCTTTAAGAGAATACCGTGGTTAAGAGTATCAAACGCTTCGCGAAATACCCCGCAAGTGTGGGAAAGTCCCTTTCCTAAAACCAAACTGAAATTGGCATAGAGTGGTATAACACAACTTATCAGCTGCTTGTAAACAAGCTTTTCAAATATTTGTGTAAAAGTAGAGAGTGTTGAAATTGGGCGGTAGTTTGTAGCGTCTGTAATTTCACCGCCTTTATCTAGGGGTGTTACTTTTGACAGTTTCAGAATGTCAGGGACAATTCCCTGTTCTAAGGATTGGTTGTATACTTTTGTTAAAGCTTTATAGATACTTGTATACTTGAATAGGAATGTTTACATGTATCAATTACAATGATTTGGCATGTATGGAGACCGTACCTTTTTCGCAGTAACGACCCGCGTAACCTGTCGTGCACTCACATTTGTATCCACTTGGTTTTAACGCAACACACTTAGCTCCAGGCCTACATAGATGGTTATCGCACTCATTTTTATCTAAAATATAATTAACAACCTTAAATTGTTATCTTCTTAATGGAAATAGTTTTTTCTTAGAATTAAGTGTATTATCACAGCAGCTGAAAATGATAGTGAAACCTGTATTAAGCAGACCCCATATTGAGCGGACATCAGCTGCTTGGGCCCCTAAATTTTCTTCGCATATTTATAAAGCGGACACTAGCAATGGTGACGAGGGTGTCAGCTTTATACGGGTTTCACTGTATTGACAATCACACCCATACACCCAACAGGTTTTTGCTTTTAATACAGGACCGTTTTGAAAATCATTGTAATGACGAACGCACACTGTCTAAAGATTATTGAATGATAATTAGAGCGGTTTTCAGTTGAGTGTTGTAAAACCAAAACCAAAGTAATTACTCTGGCCAATCACAACAGACTCAGACAAACCAGTGAACCAATCAGAGCACGAAGCTGAGCTCTGTAGCCGGCGCCAAGTGCGGGAAAACACGTGCGAGCAAGTAACGATTGGTTTTGGTTTTACTTCTGATGGGTTGAGAAAGTGGCGTGAGTAAGCGACCATCTTGGCTTTGCATCTTGTGTGGTCGCTTATCATCATTATAATTCGACAAAATTAGTTGTATCCTTACTTTTTAGCGCAGCTCTAGCGGGTCGAAGGCCCGCTCGCGTAGATCCGTACTCGTAGAATTTTCATGGTCATGGCTAGCGGAATGTTTCGCGGGCGCGTCCGTACATGCGCAAGGCTTGCTCGCGGGCGCGTATGACGTCACGCATTATCCAGGATCTTAGCAATTTTGAAACTGAGGCTTTGCTTTTCGCGCGGCTACATGCCCAATGTCACGTCAGCTGCAGTTCTAGTTGTGTTTTACAGCGGAAAAAGCCATTTGCAACGTTGTTTTTCCCTGCATCTTTTCACGGTTTGCTACTCAAGACAGAGATATTAATTATGGGATACTTAGAAGCCGCTATAGTGGAAAAAGAAGAGCTTTCCGGGATAAAATCTTGCTTCGAGGAACTTCATACGTTTTTGTCAATGCGGGGCAATATTTCCTATTCGGATTTGAGAACCGAAGAAGCGGAGTTTTACAGAATTTCTAAGCAGCCCACAGGCAGACCACCCTCTGTTTGTGTTGTGTTATTGCTGTTTGGAATCGGTTGAAATTTTAGTGGAGATATTAATATAAAGTCGCCTTGTACCTTTATGTTGAAATAAAGTTTCAAGGAAATGTTGATTGAGTCACGGGCGGTGTTTTTATGCCACTCCGAGCCATAGAAACGCTTCTCTGGCGAGTTTACTGTTACCAGCCGAAGGCCGGTACTAGAGAGAGGGAGACCTTGTCTCCCTCTCTCTAGTACAAGGTCTCCCTCTCTCTAGTACCGGCCTTCGGCTGGTAACAGTAAACTCGCCAGAGAAGCGTTTCTACGGCTCGGAGTGGCATAAAAACACCGCCCGTGACTCAATCAACATTTCTTTGAAACTTTATTTCAACATAAAGGTAAAAGGCGACTTTATATTAATATCTCCACTAAAATTTCAACCGATTCCAAACAGCAATTACACAACACAAACAGACGGTGGTCTGCCTGTGAGCAGCCGAGTGCTGTTAAAGGTAAAAGAAATCACATTTTTCGATAGGAATTTATGTTGATATCAATTTGTGATTGACTTTTTCTTTGTGTTCTCGTTCTTAGTTTTGGAGAAATGTTTATAAAACGTGGTCAAATTCAGTCATAGCCTGCGAGCAGGCTTTACTATTTGGGTTCACGCGCGAGTGCCATGGGAGCGACGAAGCTGCGAATTACGAGCGAGATACTCGCGCGATACCCCAAACAAGTGAGCCTGCTCGCAGGCTAATTCAGTCATGTTAAATATCTTGAATTTTATCGAGGACAGCTCGGCCTCGATGCGCTATAAATGGTATGCGTTTTGCTTTTAAACATAAACTAATAGATATATTTGAATAAAATGTTTCAAAGAAGATTTTGTTGTCCATTTTTATGTATTTGTTCATTCATTACATAGGTTGAAAAGCGATTTTATGTAAACAAAACAAAACTTGGATTTTATAGTATTTGCAATTTTGATTTCCAAATCAGTTTCTCGGGCAATTTTTGATACGCAACAGGTATAAATTTTATTCGGAAATGAGTCATACTAGTTATTCTAGACCGAGAAAAAGTTGTTTTATGAACTTTTGTACGGTCTAAATGTACTGTGCAGACGATTTATTTTTTATTCAGTATTTACAGAGCCGGTAATACTGTTTTTGAGAATTGCTAAAATTGAAAAATAGCCCGGTCGTCAATCTTAATTCTTGTGCTTCCGACTCACCTTAGTTAAGCTTATCATCGGCTTTCTGTTCAGACAGCTACGATGTTAGGTTCAGCCTATCTATACATATTAGCTTGTACCACGTAAGTTGTACAAAACAAAGACTCCATTTGACCGTAAATTAGAATGTCGACTAACTTATGATAACATTGCTGCCACAGATAAATTTTACGATCTCGGAAGGGGATAAATAAGCAGAGTTGTTCTCTCGCGATACCATATGTTCTCGAGTTTGAAAACGAAAAAAATTCCATGCCGTGAAAATGTGGATGCATTAAGCAATCAGTTTCAAATGCAATGTAATTAGTGTTATTCGTGTAAGTACTTTTATACTTAAATAGGAATGCTTACATGCATCAATTGCACTGACTTGGAAGATAATGGCAAATAAGTAAATCCATAGATTCATCTTTGATTTCTCTGAAAAAGTCAACAGCACTCATTAATACTATAAGCTTAAAAAACAAACCGCGTTTTCTGACTGGACTTGGAAAGATGATCTGCAAATACGCCGCGTGTAACTTTGGATTGCATTTTATTATTTGCAAGTGGGTGCAAACAAATCTGACACGCATATTTCTGTGGGTGTGTCGTGAGATATATTTAAGGTCCAAAATATTTGCAATAGTTGGGAAATAAGCCACCTCGGAAGTAGTTAATCTTTGGAAAAGCAACAAGATTCAGGAAATATACAACGAACAAAACTGACAAGCCTTACTTTACAGACAAGCGGCAGTATTTTCCTAATGTTAATATTGCTGAATAAAGTGCTCCTAACTTTTCAATCAATATGAAATTCTAAAAGTGGAAAAAGCTATTGAATATTACTTTCCGGTGGTGCTATTTATTATGTTGTACAAATTTGCTCTAACGTTTGGGTCCTTGGATGACCATTCAAATGAAAGCTAGCAGTACCTTTCTTGGGTGATGTTTATTATGCTGTACAAGGTGGTTCTAACTTTTGAGTCTGTGGATGAAATCCTAAAGTGTGACCATTCAAATAAAAGCTACTGAGCAGTACTTTCCTGTGGTACTGTTTATTAAGCTGTACAAGGTGGTTCTAACTTTTGAATCTGTGGATAAAATCCTAAAGTGTCACCATTCAAATGAAAGCTATTGAGCAGTACTTTCCTGTGGTGCTGTTTATTATGCTGTACAAGGTGGTTCTAACTTTTGAGTCTGTGGATGAAATCCTAAAGTGTGACCATTCAAATAAAAGCTACTGAGCAGTACTTTCCTGTGGTACTGTTTGTTAAGCTGTACAAGGTGGTTCTAACTTTTGAATCTGTGGATAAAATCCTAAAGTGTGACCATTCAAATGAAAGCTATTGAGCAGTACTTTCCTGTGGTGCTGTTTATTATGCTGTACAAGGTGGTTCTAACTTTTGAGTCTGTGGATGAAATTCTAAAGTGTGACCATTCAAATGAAAGCTATTGAGCAGTACTTTCCTGTGGTACTGTTTATTATGCTGTGCAAGGTGGTTTTAACTTTTGAGTCCATAGATGAAATCCTCAAGTGCGACCATTTAAATGAAGGGCTATTGAGCAGTACTTTTCTGTGGTACTGTTTATTATATTGTGCAAGGTGGATCTAACTTTTGAATCTGTGGATCATTCAAATGAAAACTAATTGAGCGGTACTTTCCTGTACTTGTGGTACTGTTTACAGAGTGACAAGTTGGTTCTGAATTTTGAGTCATGGCTGAAATCCTCAATTAAGTGTAACCATTGAAATGGGTTAAGTGATGAAACTAAAGTTCTTTCTTCTGTTTTTAACTTTGTCACAATCATTGTGATTAGCACACAACACTAGACAAGCGGGTCGAGTACTTCTAAAAAACATAATTTCACTACCATAACATTTATCAATTTTTATGTCATAAAATTTATAACAACATGTTTAGATATAACATTTTACCTTGCTTGAATGAGGACATAAATTGTAACTTTGACAAAACGGTGTTGCTTTGTAAATTTCGGGCGAAACAAAGGTTCAGGAGCTGCTAGCTCTCCGACACTTGCCACATACACGGTTGCGAAGTCACCGATTTTGTTCTTTTAAACTTACAAAAAGAAAGAAATCTGACACCTTCAGTGAGAATCACTATAAACAACCGTCTGATCTCTTAATTAATTTCAGCTTAAATTCAAAGGATGAATGTAAATAATGTTATTTGAATGTGTCAAGCTATTTTGATTAAATGTAATGTTTTTTACTTGATTATTTTTTATTCGCGTATAAAACTCTCTAATTATAATTCCCTCTTTTTAAAAATCTTCTCATCGCTTTTGAATGTAATACAGTTAAATTCAGAACATTTTTCTATACACTTTGAAAAGCTAGGTAACTCTTTTTTTACTTTAATTTGAAGGTGACATATTTGTAGATATATTATTTGCACTTTCATATTCAAACAGAGGGTTTAGTTACGGCGTGTTAAAAATATTTTGAGTTGAGCAGATTGCAATATTACCGTACGTTTTCTTACAAATATTAAATTATTTATAATAATTGTCAAACCAACAACAACAACAAGAAAAATAGAATAATGACACACAAAAAGAAATACGATTGTATTCGAAAAACCTGTATCTTTCAATGACTTCTTGGTGCTTAGCAACATGTTTCCTTTCTGGAACTATTTTATCATAAGGATGGGGGGTGAAGAGGGTGGGGAAGGATCACCTGAGGGGGGGGGGGGGGGGGGGGTGAGGCGAAGGGATGGAGGGGATTATTACTTCTCAATCACAAATTCGTTCCCAGGGATAACACCTTGTTTGTTCCTTGAGGTTTTGGTGTCGTTATCTCTCGTTGTGTCCTTTGCTTAGATTTATATGGTTTTTAAGTGGGTCGTTAATTGCGATACAGTAAAAACCCAGGTATAAGAACCTAGATTTTTCCAACTTAGCCTAAATAGGTTCTTATAGAAATGGTATTTAGTGGGATTTTAGGCTACTTGGGTTCTTAAATAGGTTCTTAATTTGATAAGGGGCACTAGCGATCAGCACAGATAACTATATGAAAAGCCATTGATGCATGGCATTGATGCAAGGAAGTTTCAATGTGCTTCAAAAACTGTGACTTCGAAAATGAGAGAGACACATGGAACTGTATTCTTAATACAATTGCATTGTGTAATCCAGTATAGGCGCAGACATGATATAGTTTTCATTTTAGTTCATTTTTTGAATCTTACCTAGACTAATTTTTTTTTCTGTATTTTCATCTGTGCCTTCATTTTTTGTGAAATAAGAACCTATTAACAATTTTAGGCTTAATAGGTTCTTATGTAAAGGGGGTTTGAAATGAAAATTTTAGCCTAACAGGTTCTTAAATTTTAGGTTCTTATACGTGGGTTTTTACTGTATATGGCGACGTTCCCACTCCATAAAATTCATTTTGTTCCTGGGCGACTTAGCGACGTGCCCATTTCATGTGCTTTCCGTCAACTATACACAATGTATATTTCTGTCACGCAAACACATGTTTAGAAGTTCTTCGTTTTTGAAACAACATTTGCTTTATTTAAACTGGTCCACCATCCACTGAGTAGAAAAACTGGGACCAAACGGCCCACTTCTGAAGCCATAACTGGATACTTGTTTTGTCTTCAGCAAAGATTTTGCCAGACAATAGCTCGGTTGTTTTTCGGCTCCGACGACCATCTTCGTCTTGACTCGGAAACCTTATCCCAGGCTCCTCTCTGTTTTTTAATTCATTGAGAAAAATACAAGAGATTGGAGATTGAAATAGTAAGTCACTTTTTGATGGCGATTAAAAGACCCAGTATTGGCCATCATGCATTACGTGCTGCGAGCGTCGGCGGTCATTTTTTGATGTTAAAAAACCTGGTTGGTCTTGTCCGTTTGCATCGGCCATGTTAATCGTTAAACGTTGTTCTTAGCCGTTTATTCGAGTACCTTATTTATCTGGCAACACTATTTTTAATATAAAAAGTTTGAAGAGAACAGAAGTACGAGACGATATAATTCCTTTCCACGCGATTGAATGCTTGCCGCGAGGAAAACAGGGTAGTCCAGCACTTGTCCGAAAAACAAAGCACCGGAAAACAATAGATTCATGCCTCGCTCCCGTGCATAACAGAGGTGCGTGAAGCATAATGGGCATACATGGGTCTTTAAATAGTTTATATCAAAGGTAGTTTTTTTTAGTGTATACTAACAATTACGTCAATCTACGGCTGACTTAGATCCACAAGAGCTATATTTAATGTCCATATCCCTTGAAAGTTTTTGTTAGAAGCAGGAGCTCCTGTTATAAGTAGTTATCAACTGCAGAAATATCGTAAAACCGAGTGAAAAACAAACAGCTTTAATTATGTTTTTTTTTACATGCTGAGCTGTCGATCTCACAAAGAGAAGGTATTAATACACTTACCTAAAAAAAGAACAAACAGCTGTCTTACTTAAAAACTGGCGGCCTATATCACTTCCAAACTTGCATTAAAAGTCCGCTACAAAAACAGTTTTGTTCAGTTTCAGTTTTGGTCAGTTTTTCATAATGACTCAAATGTCGACAAAAAAAAACTTGCTTAGCAGATAAATCAAAGCTAATAGTATTTATTTCTCAATAAATTCAAACAATATCACCAGAATCAATATTCCAGCATATACAGTCAACTCTCTCTTAACGACCTCTCTCTTAAGCAACCACTTCCCGTAAGCGACCACTTTGTAAAGTAACTATTTACACGAATACAATCAACTCGAACTACCACTCTCTTAAGCGACCACTTTTTCTTGCACTAAGGGTGGTCGCTTAAGAGAGAGTTGACTGTATATTAGCCTGCATAACAGGCGTTATTGGGGGCGCTCAAGCGGGTTTTGGGGCGAGAGCACGTAGCGCGAGGGGGTGTCTCGCGCTTCGCGCTCGTGACCTAAAACCCGCTTGAGCGCCCCAATAACGCCTGTTATGCAGGCTAACTGTCATACCAAAAAATTGCCCCCTGAAGGGAGACATTTGTTCCGGGCGTGCGCGTTACTAAAATGAACTTGTAATAGATATGAACTGTGTAGCGCCAATCGTATGAAATGAATATGTTTTAAAATAAAAATGTTATTAAAGCGCTTTTGAAACTAAAAATGAACTATTGCCCATGCGCAGTTGAACTCGAACGGCCTGGGCGCTAGTCCGCTAGCCTGTTCCAGGCTCTCAGATAGTGGAGGCGAGCGAAAAATGTTGTTTTTCGCTCGCCCCCACTATCTGAGAGCCTGGAACAGGCTACTAGTCCGCTCAAGTCACCAATAGAAGCCAAAATGGGCTCAGTCGAAGTACATTGCACTGAAAAAACGGAAAATGACGGGATTTTTTTCGCTCCAACTAAATCATATTTCCCACCTAAATGTTTACTAGATCCCATTCTCTTCAAAACCGAGTGTGGATGTTAACATTACGTCTATTAAAATGAGTTATACCGCTGAAAGCGATGACCGCGCGGTTGAACTCCATACAAACCTTTACGCGACGTTGGTCACTTCACGGTCAAAATGACGGGACTTATTTTTTAAGTTATTAAAATATTTTAACGTTTGCAGATAGAATAACAAACAACTTACTGGAATCCGAGTGTGGATTTCCAAAAAGTAATTGATAAATGGGCGAAATGTACGTACCGTAACGTACCGTCTGTCGCGATCTCTCTTCTTTTTTTCCCCATTTGTGAATTACTGTTCGATTACCGTGTAACACTCTTCGACACACTAAAAACACTCCGAGACGTTACTGAGGCAGACAGAATCTGCTCACAATCGGTCACAAAGAGACGAACCAGACAGTGATGACATAAACACAATGGACATAAAAAGCACGCACCAATCAGGAAAAAGTTACGAAATCGGCTACGGAAGGACTAGAATCTGAGACTGGAAGGCACTGAAAGGTCACTAAAACCATCAAAGACATCAAAGATTTGATTTTGACAAAGATTGCAAGTTTCGAGCGCGTGATTTCTATCGCTTCTTTACGCGATTCTTTCTTTGTATAATTCATTATTCCCGATTAAACCCTAGTTATTCATTATTCATTTTCTTTTTAAGCCGTTATTCCTTATTCATTTTCTTATTTAAGCCGTTATTCATTATTCATTATTCCGCTTCCACCCCCGATTTAAATGGGCTTAGACGAATCAATTGTTCACGTGCAATTCAGAGTATTCATAATCTTGAAAGATGTTAATGTTACTTGCGGGCCCTCACGAAAACTTGTTTGATGCATAAATTTTGATAACTGCATGTATTAAAACTTGTCAAATTACAACTATGACGTCATGCAGATTTTGCAATAATTACTTGTATTCTGGGACGTGAACAAACTGCTTTTGGCAAAGAAAACCTTATAATTTATTCACAAACGCCAATTGATTTCGATCCTTTTGAGCCTTTTCAAGTGCAACCTGAATTAATATAAGCTAATATACTAGTCAAGGCTTACACAAGAACTGCCTATTGCGAGCCTTTTCTTTATTTTTCTTTTGTGACACGCCATGTGGAAAAGTCTAAGGTAATTAAAAGGATTTATTCATAATTTCCATGACTAAACTTTTGTTGTTAGCAACGGTCGATTTGTGCTATATGTATATAATTATGTAATTCATGATCACGTGGCGTTCATTATTGTCTTACGGTCGTGAACAAGTCAATGTTCAGAAGTTTGTGAAGTAAGCACGAGAAAATCAAATATTTGAGATCTTTCGTGGCAATCATGGGTTGCGGAACATCGAGATCTGTCGAAACTGCCGTTACAACTTCAAACGAAGGTTACAACAAGCTAAGTATTCGAGAACCAAGTGAAAATGTCAATTCGAAACCGGCGAATTCGCTCAGTCATGACAACAAAAACAATAAGCCAGTGACAGTAGCTACCGAGGCAGAGCTACTAACAGCAAGCAGGGCGGATAATCAGCTGGAACATTTGTTTTCCGTTGGTGATCGAGTTCATGTGTCAGGTTACACAGGAACTGTCAAGTTTATTGGTAATCTGAACGATTTAGGTGAAGGCGAGTGGATCGGGATTGAGCTGGACCGAAAGCACCCTCAAGGACACGATGGCTGCTTTCAAGGTGTTCAAAAGTTCGCTTGTAAGGAAAAACATGGCTTGTTCGCTCGTCCCTCTACTGTTTTCCAACATACGGATATTGATACGATCAGGACGTCGAGTATTTCGCCTCAGACGATCACGTTTATTCAAACGAGCATACGCCGCTACCTCGCCAAAATCCGACTCAAGAAATTTCAACAGCGTACAGGGATCGAGAAGAAGATCGACGCGCATGTGTTATCAACACCAAACGAGGAAACGACAAGCGTGGAGAGGTTAAGCCAATATTTGACAAATCCTTGGGAGGGAGATAGGAATAAAGCTTATGCAATTTTCCGATGGCTGAGCTTCAATATCGCCTATGACGTCGATGGGTTCTTTGGAAGAACGGAGAAGAAAGGTTGTGACGCGGGCAACGTTTTACAGCACAGAGTTTCCGTGTGCGCTGGTTATGCCAACCTCTTTGAAAGTCTCGGTAAAGCTGCTGGGTTAGAGGTGCACACTATTGAAGGCTTTGCCAAGGGATATGGCTTTGAGCCTGGTCAGCGGATCAAAGAAACTAATCATGCGTGGAATGCCGTTCAGGTCAATAGAGAATGGTACATCTGCGAGCCTACATGGGGGGCTGGTTATCTTGGAAATGATTTGACATTCCACCGGAGCCCCAACGTGGCTATGTTTCTAATGGACCCTGAATACGCCATCTGCAGTCACTATCCCGCTGATGAACAATGGCAGCTTCTGGACCAACCCATCAGTAAAGAAGAGTTTGAAAAGTTGGTGGTGCCTTCTGGAAAACTCCACGAGATGGGAATCGAACTACTCAGCCACAAGGAAAGCATCTACAACATCGAGGACGCGGATAACATTGAAATGATGTTTTACTCTCCTTCCCTGAAAATGCTGCGAGGCGATCTAAAACACAGTTCGAATAAAGAACATGAAAGACGAAAATGGACGCAAGTACTTCCTTGTGGTGCAAACAAAGTGAAACTTAGAGCGCAGTTTCCCGCCCCCGGCAAATACAAGTTGTGTCTGTACACAAGGAATACGGGCTCAAACAAGCAATGGCATCATGGGTTAGAATATCTGATCAACGCAGGTAAAGGAGTCGAGAAAAACCGAGGGGGATTCCCTCAGTTAGGTAACGAATTCTACGAAATGGGGTTTACCTTGATCAACCCCTCGAGAACATTACTTCAGAAGATGGAAAAGCATGCATTTCCTTACAAAACTACAACTCGCAAATCTGTAGTGTCAGTGGCCATTTGGAACTTCTAGGAAAAGAGAAGAGACTAAAGAAAGAATTTACTGGCTTTACGTTTTGCTGGGCGGAGAAGACGAACAGCGGTTATCAGGTGCAAGTTCATTGCCCACTTCCTGGTGAATACACTTTGAAAATATTTGCAAAGCATCATGAAGAAGGACGTTCTGATACTTTCGTTTGTAGCTACTACATCATTGCACTCTCTGGTGTAGAACCCTTCCCAGGCTTCCCAAGACTCTCAGCTAGCTTTGTAACATGGGGCCTGGAACTTATTGAACCCCGACAGAACATTTATGCCCCGCATGGACGCGCTTCTGCCAAAATAAAGACCCCGGATGACGTTTCTCTCAATGGGTATTTAATGAAAGGGAATCAACATCTCGACAACGGTTTGTGTTTTACTGAGAAAGTGGACGGTGTCTGTACCATTCTAGCACACGCGCCAGAAACTGGCGAATTTCAGCTTAACATTTTTGGTAAAAAGCTCGACTGCAAAGACAGTGAATACCTGGCCACGCTCATGCTAAAGGCAGACAAAGCAGCTGGCTCTAACCCGGGCTTCCCTTACCTGAAAGACGAGTTCAAAGAGTGGGAACTGGAACTGGTGGATCACTTAGAGAACATTGTTTCTCGTGACAGTCACGTGACCGTGACGCTTTCGCACCCTAATAGTATTTCTGTTACGTCATATCTGTTCGACGCGCACAACAAACAGATTGGCTATACTCTTCCAACAGAGACCGCTGACAACAAGACCACGGTAACGTGTGAACTACCGGAGCCTGGAAGTTTTAAACTGAATATTTTTGGTACTAACTTATCGATTGATAGCACAAAACAAGTATATTTGGGTTCATACAAAGTGTTATACAAAGACAATTGAGTTTTGTGTCTTAATTAGACAAGCTTATTTTGTAGACAGTTTTCTATTTTAGTCTAAGAGAACGCAAGGATGATATGGAGCTTTCCGATGACTGCTATTAAGTTAACCACTATTTGCGTATATTATCTGTTCGAAAAGCTCGTGCACGTGTGCTTCAGCCAATCAAAGGTAAGATGCTCTCTTCTCAGCCAACAGACCATTTTACAGTTTCTACTTAGTAACCTGGTCTTTGTGTGGAAATGAGGCTGAAGTTGACCTTGTTTTGATAGAAACCTTTCTTCTTTTCAAATGTAAATCATGTTGTTCTTATGCTAACTAATGTGATTTACATATGAAAAGCAGGAAGGTTTGTATAGAGCGTATGCACTCACGTGGCAAGCAGCTATGCAAATTTATTGGAACAAAAGAAAGTGTTAACATAAGAAAAGCGTTCAAATCCCACAGGATTGTTTTGGTACACCAACATGGCCGCCGTTCTATTGTTTTGGTACACCAATATGGCCGCCGTGACGTCATGTGCATACGCTCTATTAAAACAAGGTCAACTCCAGCCTCACTTTCACACAAAGGCCAGGGTACTAAGCACACAACTGTAAAATGGTCTATTAGGAGTAAAACAAACCAAGCTGTATTATCCCAAACTTGTCATTGGTTAACACATTTTCCCGCGCTTGAAACTGGTTCCATGTCATCTCGCCCTTGGTTCAAGTTGCCATATTTTCTCGCTCTTGCCACACGTTTTTGCATGGAATTCGGACTGCTTTATTATTGAACTCAATGGGAGCACTGGTTTCTGGTTGGAAAGACATCCACTGGTGTTTCTTGCAGTGTTAAAAATCCATTTAAAAAATAGCAGGAGTTAAGTGTAAAAAACGTGTGTGTTGACACCAGTTCAATAAAAACACTTATTTATAATTGTAATTTTTGTTTACAATATGTCTTGCCAAGTCCAAATAACAGGAGTTAAGTGTAAAAAACGTGTGTGTTGACACCAGTTCAATAAAAACACTTATTTATAATTGTAATTTTTGTTTACAATGTCTTGCCAAGTCCAAATAGCAGGAGTTGATTGTAAAACACGTGTGTGTTGACACCAGTTCAATAAAAACACTTATTCATAATTGGAATTTTTGTTTACAATATGTCCTGCCAAGTCCATTTCGTAATCTATATTTTATGTACATAAATAATACCTTAATTAGAAGGAAAGGAGAACCTTAATCAAACATTTGCAAAATAAAATAGTTTAAAAAACGCAGTCAGGATTTTTTTATATGCTATTGCGCGGTACTCTCCCATGGTACTGTTTATTATGCTGTTCAAGGTAGTTCTAACTTTTGAGTCCGTGGATGAAATCCTAAAGTGTGACCATTCAAATGAAAGCTACTGAGCAGTAGTTTCCTGTCGTGCTGTTTATAATGCTGTTCAAGGAGGTTTTCACTATTGAGTCTGTGGATGAAATCCTAAAGGTTGACCATTCAAATGAGACTCAGCGAAGTTGTTTATTTGTTATTCTTTTATAGCATTACCAATTATTGGCTTCTTTCACTAAATCGTTTCGATTTTAAAATTTTATGGCGTGACAGTGAAAACCAAGAATTGAGCAGTACTTTCATGTGGTACTGTTCATTTATTATGCAATAAAAGTTGGTTCTAGAATGCTAGATATTTTATATGAAAAAAAAAGCAGGCGTAGTTGGTGGTGAAACTCTATATGTTTTCATGCAGTCAAAGTCTATTTACTGTTTCAGTATTTACAGTTATATAACGAACGAGGCACGTTACGCTGAGTTGGTTACAAACAGATAATGGCTCAGATCCATAGCGGAGGGAACCAATTAGAAATCTAAAAAATTATTATCCAGAGGTACAAAATACTAACTGCCGTTATTAAATGGGATTGTTCGGAATACCGCCAAGTTTTAATATAACAAGTGTAAGTTATTAGGCACATCACCTGCAGAGTAACAGACATTTGCATCCACTAAGTGCCTTCACTGTCTTTTAGTGATTTGTTGAGAAACGTTTGTATCTAGAAATGAATTGAATAACTACATAAGAACAATTTTTCCTTCGCACTTGATGAATTTGTTCCAAACAAGTCCAACTTGTATTTTCCTTTCTTTGGCAACTGGCAATAAATCACTTCCCTTTCTTCAATTCTTTCTGTTCTCAGGCGTGTTTTGTCTTGGCTTTCTTCGTTTTCGTTTAGAAGATTAACAAAAATATTGATAGCATTCGGGTTCACAAGTGTGATCGCGACGGACCCATCATAGACCGTAATGTTCTGTCGGTGGCTTTCAAGGCGAAGACCCCACGATCGAAAATCATCGGAGACCCGAGGGAATCCCGGATTTTCCTCGAACCCGCAAGTCGCAAGCAAGCTAAACGAGCATAGAAACTGGCCTTTTGCGCCGGGTCCTTCTCGCCCAAACACATTGAGCTTATACAATCCTGCGACCGGTAAATGTACGCTTATTTTGCTGATGGGACCTTCCCTTTCGGTAAAGCACAGCTCATGAGGCAGATTGTTGTCGTCTTGATGCAGAGTCGCTTGCACTAAGATGCTTCCTGGAGTTTTCAGCCTCAAGGAGGCTCGACCGTTTTCTGACAGGATGTTTTCATGTTGGTCTACCAGTTCCAAACCCCATTTGTTGAAGAGCTCTGAGATTTGAGGAAAGCCTGGATTGTCGCTCACACCCTTGAGAGCTTTTATAGTGTAGGTGCACAGAAACTCAGATTTGTTATCTGTCACTTTACGACCGAAAACATTCAGTGTGAACAATCCAGATTTAGGTGCGTGAACAAGAATTGTGGATTCTTTGTCCAGTTTCTCCACCGAGCACATTCCAGGGAGATTCTCTTCGTTTAATTTGAGATGCGCGGATAGTGCAATGTCGTTCGGGTTTTCCAGCGTGACTGAACAGCGCCCGTCTTCAGCTAGAATATTCTCTGAGTGACTGAAAAGTGACAAGCCCCACGCTTTGAACCGATCCGACGTAACAGGGAACCCAGCAACTTGACCGGCTCCTCTGTATGCAGTCACAAAGTATGTACACAGGTACTCGTCTGGTTTCCTGTGGTCATAATACTTGGCATAAACACACAGCTTATATTCTCCTTTACAAGGCAAGTGGGCTTTAAGGAGAAAACCAGTCTCGGTTTTTTCACTGCAGCACAATCGACGATTAGCGGTCTCGCTGGAACCCGAGTTACACATCTTGGTTAACTTCCCCGCGAGTGAGGCAAACCGCTTCTTGTTACAATTCAAATAAATGCAGCATTTTCCATCCTTTGTCTCGATGTTTTTCACAGGTTTGTGAAATTGAAACCCCAAGGAATAGAAGTTCAAACCTACTGCGGGAAAGCCCCCTCTCGCCTCCCCGACTCCTGCTGTGGAATAAATACAGTATCTAACCCCACGTTCCCACCTGAAGTCCACAAGAACCAATACATCCAGGAAAAATTCACCCGCGGAAGGGAACTGAGCAGTTATTTTGACTTTCCCATTTTCACGAGCAGGTTCGACACGGACCATGTTTCTTGCAGTCGCTTTTTCTTTCCCTCCAACATAGCTCTTGAGAACACCTTTGAGGATCGTGCTGTCCGCAGCATAAAATGTCATTTCAATTTGCTCGCTCTCTGGGGCAGTATACATGCTTTCTTGGTGGCTGCAGAGCGCAACATTCATCGAACAGAGGAGCCCGGAAGGAACGGCTAATCGCTCAAAAGCTTCCTTCGTGATCGGTCGATCCAAAAGCTGCCATCTTTCTTCAACTGGGAAGCGATTTGTGATGGCCACTGAAGGCAGGATCATAAACTGATGAATGTTCGGATCTCTATGGAACATCATATCGTCCCCGATCTCGCCCGCTCCCCACGCTGGATCACAAATGAACCACTTTCCACCGTTCACTCTTATCACATTCCATGAATGATTCGGTTCTGGAATTTTCTGTCTCATCTGGTAGCCATAGCCTTTGGCAAATCCTCTGACTTTCCTGACTGGGACGTTAGACGCTTTACACAACTCCTCGAAAAGAGTAGCGTACCCTTCACTGGACGTGACGCGTCCCCGAAGCACGCTTTCGGCATTCGTGCCGCGCATTACCGCACGCTCAAAATACCCTTCAACGTCGAAGTGCACGTTCGTGGTTATCCACCGATACAAAGCGAAAGCCCTGTTTCTTAGTCCTTCAAATGGCTCTGTGAGATAATGGCTGAGTTTAGCAACGGTCTCTGTTTCGCTTTTTGGTATGCTCCTAACATGTGCGTCAATAGCTTTATCTGCATCTGTTCGAAGCTGAAGCTTTCGTCTACGTATTCCTGATAGTAAACGCCGCAATCGTGTCTGTATAAACACGATCGTCGCTGGTGATACATTGTGAGAAATTTCGCAGTCATCTTTCGATGACTCATGGGGAAATACCATTGTTGGTCTAGCAAAAACACCGCGTTTTCTGCCGCAAAGAAAATACTGGATTCCTTCGTAAGACCCATCGTTTCCTTGCTCGAGCTCTTGGTTCATTTCTATTCCAATCCATTCACCCTCGCCGAGCTCTGTTGAGCCTACAAATTTCACAACTCCGACATAACCGCGCACATGAACGCGGTCGCCAATCCCGAATGTTTTGTGCTGTTGTTTAGGCGTATCAGAAGAAGCCTTGTTTTCAATTCTTGTTTGATGAACATCCCCGTCGCCATCGTGTTTTTGGATAGGCTCTTTGCTCCACGATTTAATCCCTCGGTCTCCATCTTTCTCGGGATGGACCTCTTCAACAATTAAAGCTTCTTTAATATCCGTACACACATGCAAAGTTTTTGAAGTCGCGCATCCCATTTCGATGGCACAGCAACTCCACACAATTATTTCCTTAAGCTCTTCATTGGCTTCTTGAAACCAGGATTATTTATGATATGGTCTTCAAGCACGAGTGTCCAAAAACAAAACGTCTTCTTTCTTTCTACGGTGGTTAAAACGTTCATCGCAACTTTGTATGTATGCAAAACATAGCAACAATCGGTAGTTGAAAGGAAAATTTGCTGCTTTTAGACAGATAAATTATTAATCAGTTGTTAAATAACTCATGATATTTCATCTCCAGTTCTGAAGCACAACAAAAGAAAGTCAACATATTGACTTTATTGCAGTGCTAGAAAACGTTCAACCTTGTTTTTTCTGGTGAAAAAGTTTACCTTTAAACACAAAAAAGTATAATTTTGAATGGGCAAAGAAAATAAGTCTGTCCGGTTTAGGATAATTTTGTATGATAATTGAAAGCACCTGACGACTTTAAAATGCTAATTTTGCGGAAAGTTGACGATAAAGAAGAATGAAAATTGTCAATATTTATGTTATCGCTGTTTTAAACATCCCAATGATAGCGGTAAATACATGACATTATGTTGGGAATGAGGCTATTCTCTGGGAGAAAGAATGAAACCGATAAACGTCCTGTCAGTTTAGTAAAATTTTTATTAAACCTTTTCCGTTATGACAGTTTCCAAATTTACCCCATAAATAAGTAATTTCTCTATACACGTTTCAACTGTGATGTTATTGAAACAATATTTCCCCAAAACCATTTTGTCAAACGATGCGTCAAAAATTATACATCAAGCTCCAGCTTGTAATGTTAAATATTTATCCTATTTCTTTTAATTTTTAAACAAAACCGTTACCTAAAAATTCAGGACGAGCTAATATAACAAAGCTATAAAATCAGTTTTTATATAACTGCAATTCATGCCGAGTTTTACATGTAAGTGATAACAATTTTTTAACCCTTTTTACAGAAACAAATTTATTTTACCATCCTCTATGTACAAAATAGTAGGAAAACGACGGCCAACTGTAGGTTAGTAAACCTCTGACTATCCGTGATAAGTATAAAGGCCGGCACACACTAGGGGACATGTTGCGTGGACATGAAGCGGGGACAAGCCCCTTCGTGTGCACAGCATACTGGCGCATGTTGCAGGGACCGTACGCAAGCTGGTGCACACAAAGCGGATTGAGGTATAAAAATCACACAAATCACTAAGGGCGCCTAGGAACTAGTATTCGAGCAAAGAAAGATGGCGGACTCTATGGTTAGGAAAAAGAAGTTTCTACTACTGCCAATGATATTACTAGATGAAGAAATGTGTAATTATGTTTACCGAAAACGATGGATACGCAAGTGGCTGAAAAGGAGAGAAGAAAAAGGAGCCTACTACACCTATTTTGTAGCGGGGACAGTTTGCAAGAGCAGTGCACACGATGCGACATCGAAATGTGGGTCATTTTGTCCCCGCTTCATGACGCACGAATTCAAACCAGCTGAATTTCGTGCAACATGTTGCGGGGACAAAATTGTGTCCCCGCAACAGAACTTTTTCGCAAAAACAGGGATGTCACACGAGGAAAACTGTCGCTGCAACATGTCCCCGCTTCATGTCCCCTAGTGTGTGCTGGCCTTAAATCTACTAGCGTTCTATCACGAATGCTGTTCTCTTATTGACTACGCTACTCACTATCTATCCTGTTGTAGAAGGTGAGTGTGTGCGGTTGTTATTTATATCATTATTCAATAAAAACGCGAGCCAAAACAATTAGATTATTCGGTCTTGATATCTACGCGTGATAGAAATCTCGAGCTCATAATCTAATTATTAAATACGATTGAGGCGGCAACGAGACCCACATTGGCGAGGAAAAAAAACTTTTTCTTCTCGCTGCTCTACGTCTTGTTGTGTTGTCGCCGCTTCGCAACTTAAGTCCGTTTGAGAGGAAGAAAAAAAAGAAAACTTCAGGCAACAGGGACCTTTTTTATATTGGAGTACTTCCCCCGGGGGGGGGGGGGGGGGGGTGATAGCTATGGACATCTGATTTATCCAACTATAGGGCTCGTCAGCTCATAAAACCAGGAAAATATGGTGATAACAAACACTAGAACCGAGAGGTTGCTCAATGCAAAATTGAGTGCTCTGTTAGGATCACAGACATGTAACGGATCTGTGACGCTTATGTTACATTTAAGTAACGCGTGTCACGCAAAATAGAAGTTGAGTGCTCTGTTAGGATCACAGTCTGCAGCAAGCGTGATTCGGAGCAGTTCCCTCCTCGGTACAGCGTCCCCCAGGATACCCCTGAGGGTTTCAATACAGCGCTCAACCTGACTGTTACCCCGCGGCATTACGTCATCATCGTCATCATCATCGTCATCACCGTCACTATCATCGACATCATCTTCAAGCAGCAGATCTTCAAAATCTTCTAACGCCGTAAACTTTAAATAAACAAGTGGAAAATGTATTTCAATATTTGGATCCGTATTGCGTACGTAGACATGCAAATAGAAAGAAACATCTCGACGTGTATAAAGTTATTAAACACTTACACAAAAAGCCTGCTGAACCTCCCCTGAAATCGGGTGAACCTGCGGTCTAAAGCAAAACGAATCGCAGTCGAACCTCCGCTTGCGGTCAACAATACGTCATGTTCATCTCCACTAAGTGGACACATTTACTTAACATACAGTCATGGTCTCAGCCACACACAAACACCACATTTTTAACTTCCCATAAGCAGACAACTCTCCTTAGCAGACACCCATCAGTAGAAACATCTTATGTATAAACTTGTTTCTTTTACTCCAATTAAAAAACGTAACGCGAAAGGACTGGTAAGTTTAATAAAATTTGTGGGGTTAGTATTAAGTCATGCGTCATGTTGCCAAGCAACATTTCTGTCCAAAAACCGCGCGGGCTATGTCGAGTCTAAGACAAAGTTTGCAACCAAAAAGGTTGCCGTCCCCCAGAGTACGAGTGATCATTTATACAACTGCAATAATACTACACTATGATAATGGAAGCACTAAATAGCTAATTGGAAATCTTGCTTACATGTTCTGTTGAACTTTATCCGTGATTTCCTGTCTTAAATTGCACGGAAGCTCTTGAAACATTTCTGATTCCATGACTTCAGGGTGTGTAGTTATGTAGCGGAAACATTCTGCCTAAAAAATCACGGAAAACACAATCGCACAGTGAGCACGTATATAAACCTTACCAACTATACACTAGCAAAAGTCAATTTGGAGTAATGTAAGGAGCATTACGTTCCGAAGGATCATATGGCTTCATTTATATTCCAAAGCCGTTTCTTGATCTGCTTGTGTCGCTTACGATCCTATGCTTTCGCCGGGTTGATTTTCACAAGGTCACAACTTTCTTGCGATTTTGACCCCAAACTGAATTCCACATTTTTCGCCAACGTACCGTTTGCATGTTTTCCCGCACTTAACAACGGTTATATAATTATATTTCCGCACTCTGCACCCACTCCACCACCATGACAGCTTTTGAGCAGTACTTTCCTGTGGTTCTTACTTTCGAGTCTGTGGATGAAATCCTAAAGTGTGACCATTCGAATGAAAGTTACTGAGCAGTACTTTCCTGTGGTACTGTTTACTATGCTGTACAAGGTGGTTCTAACTTTTGCGTCTGTGGATGAAATCCTAAAGTGTGACAATTCAAATGAAAGCTATTGAGCAGTACTTTCCTGTGGTGCTATTTATTATACCGTACAAGTTGAGGTGGTTTATATTTTTGAGTCTGTGGGTGAAATTCTACAGAGTGACCATTCTTATGGAAGCTAGTGATCAGTACTTCCTGTACTGTGGTGCTGTTTATTATGCTGTACAAGTTTGTGTTTGAAATTCGCCTTCTAAGTACCTTTAAACGGGGCACAGGAAACTGTTCCGCCAAACCCATATAGAGCACGACCGTGTCTTCATCAACATCACATAGCAACATTTCTTCACAAATCTCCTTTAAAGAATCCACCTGGAACACGAAACACCACAACATGATTAAAAAATCAAGATCCTTGAGAAAGTATCAAGAACAAAACTAACCTACAAACGGGCGAAAAGCGCTGAGTTAAACCGGGGACTGAGGCGAGTCAAAAGACGCGGCCAAGCGTGTGGGAGTTAGTGGGAGTCAGGCTGGAAAGCGAAGATTAGGGGGGAGAGGGAGAGGAAGGAAAATACTCTTTAAATTGTCAGACACCTAGGAAAATAATTCCCCTTTACACTAAACAACTAAACAATGTGTTTTTTTAAAATCATTTCAGCAAAACGATTCGTATACAAATCAGGATTTTCCTGTTCCCCTACCACCATTCCATCCATGTCATAAAATAACTTGCCTTATAAATCCGTTTTCTACACTTACCTCATACTTATCACTTAGGGCTAGCATTTCAGGGACTTCATCCATACTGAGGCTGCGTGTATCCAGCATACCGCTGTACAGGTAGCCAAGAAACTTGTGAAATAAACACGGGCTTGTGTCAGGGACAAAGATCCGCCTGAAAATTTCAGTTTGGACATAAACAAAATCGCTTTATAATATCAAAATTAAACCCTGGTCTTGAATTGTGTTCAAAAAGCTTTGTTAAAAGGAGAGAGTAGAGGGTTGGGGTGTGGAACGAGGCCCAGAGGCAGACGGAGTATGGGATGCTCGTCGTCTTGTTTAGGGGTATAAATTACTGATTTTGGAATATTTTTAGCCAGCAAGGTATCCTTTAGGATAAAATAATATCGTCATACCGTGTTGGTGCCGGGCCACTCTCATTGCCGTATCTTTTAGGGGTCAAATAAAGCTTGAGCCTTTAGGGGTTTTACGACGAACATCCCCGTACCTTTCATATGGGACCCCCCCCCCCCCACCCCCACCGGAATAGATTACCCTTCGGCACAGCAGTTCTCTTCAACACAGCATCAAGGTTAACTAGACCTGACATGATATGCGCTCAAAACTAAAGAGCAGAAGTGCACAGCTGTTTTGCTGTTATTACCGGTTACATGTTTTCCCACACTTGAAACATGCTCTATTTATATCCAGGGCATGATATCTCTGGCTCTGAGTTATGACTGGCTTTATTGAGTTGTTTAAACTTGTTGCGATTTGCTAGATTTGATCACAAATCAATGATTTGGGTTTTTTGACAATGAATGGAAATTATATAAACAATAACCGCTATTTGGCGCCAAAATATGCACGGATTATTTCTCTGCGGACATTACCTGTTTCGAACAGTTTTCCGAGCGCGAAGCTCGAAGAAAACTGTGAGCTTCGAGGAACAGATATCGATGTCCAAGGACAAATCAATTATCGGTGTATATTTTTTAAACCAAATGGAGGCTATTGTGTTTATAATCTTATATTTTTTTCACAAGGCCTTTCTGTTAGGGAGAGTTGGCCAAGCTGTTAAACATCAAAATGAATAAATGATTCTGTTGCCGTTAAAAATATATTTCTAGGCTGTTCAAAACAATCAGTTCTATTTTAGACGAAACTGAACGTGCGAACGTAAAACGCAAATTTTGAAAACTGGGGAATAATAAACAGATATTATATTTGATGGATTGTTAAACACGATAAAATTACACCAAAGCACGCGCACCTTTCTATGGATTCTTTCATTCCACTCAACAGAGCTCTTCTGAACCAATCACAGCGAGTTGCTACTATTACACGATGCGCGGGAATCTCCAGCGTGTCTGCTTGTTTACTGAGTAGCTTACACTCTGCACAGGACAACCAATGAGCTGAGTCTGTTTTGTCCAAAATGAACCTCATATCACCATGATCTCCAGATATCAACAACTGCATGACTGACTGTGCCAGAGGGCTCTTATTACCCGGCGGACAAGTGATTACGGACTCCACACGTGCGTTGCTTTTCTAGAAAAATAACATAAAAATCAAGAGTAAAGGTGAAGTAATACGAGCAACAACTTGTCGCCCAACAGTGTTGCAGTTGCAGGTTGCAGCGCCGATGTTGCGCGTATTACCACCTACGCACATAACAAATTTTCATTTTCAGAAAGTCGTCGCTTCTAATTTTTGTAACATGAAAATTTGGTGCGGGAGAAGGTAGTAATACGCGCAACAAACAATCTCAACTTGTAACGCAACATTGCCGGTTGCGCGATAAGCTACCTCAAAGCAAAATCATACTCAGCAATAGAAAATTTGGCCATTCGCCATGATTTGATATTGCAGAACAGTATTGAACAAAGGCCACCCAACAATTTTCTAAGTTTGAATTGGCCTCACTTTGGAAACTAAAACAGAACTTTTGTAACTGGTGTAGTTCTCAAAATTTTCAGCACACTAGCATTTAAATGTAGATTATAACAAAACGGCTGGACCATTGTTTTAAGGTTTTCATTGCAGCAAAGATGTCTTTTAGCTTTGTTTTTGAAATTGTTACTAACCATAGCTGATCTCCAAGGGACACTGGACATCCCGCCGAGATAAGAAATTTTGCTTTCTTAATTTCCAAGTTATATATCGCCAAATGCCACCAAATATGCAACTTAATTGGATAAACAGGTTGTATAGAGCAAAACAAAAGCAGTAGTTTGGAGATAAAGTGCAGGATTGCAAGGATGGAAGTGGATTACAGTTCATCAAATTTGATTTCGTGTCAGGCGGTCAAGAAGTCAAAATTGCCATTCTGGTGGAATTTTGACATTTTCAGCCGTTATTTTGTCTCCCTAGCTAAAATTTCTTTGCTTTCATTGTTTTTTGGCCATGTTTTCTTTCTATTTCAAGATAATAAAGCAAGCTTAAAGAAAGCTCCTGGCGAGAAGAAAAATACTTGTGCTTGATAGTTTTACCTTTGGCGGTGACGGATTATCGGCCTTGTCGCCATCGCAAGTTTCTTTTAGGAAACCAATCTCTTTAATAAGATGAGTAAATTCTTCCTCATGCACTAGACTGCTGGTCTGATCCACTACTGGTTCGAGGATGTCTCTGTTTGCTAACACTTTTCGCAATGCGAGACTCTGTAGGAGGGCGAAAGTAAGAAAAACTAAGTTACTGTTTCCCTGCCAAAAATGACTGTTTACAATAAAATAACGTTCACGTTACTACTACAAAATAAACAAACCAGCCACAACGCTGACAAAGTAACCTTGATCAAAGGCTCCTGAGAACCAACCCGTGAATAAGAAATGCTAACGCTCAACGCAACATTGCGGTAAGCTTATGTTTTCACACTGACACGGTTCGATATTTTTTTTTTAATTAAACGTCAGGATTTTTGACGAACGCAAAAAAAAAAACAGTACACCACTTTCATAATGTCCAGTCCAAATAAGAAAGAAAAAAGAAAAAAAGGGAGGTCCTGAGCTGGACGTGAACTCGCGCCTCCCGACTCCAATTCCCACAAGACAAAGTGGCGTATACTTAATCAGAGCAAAATTGATTAATTACACAGTTTCCTATTAGTCACTTTTTTTGTTGTCACTTAAAGTATTTTGTCACCTTATGTACATAATTGTAGATCTATTTATAATGCAAGAACTAACCTATACATGTTACTTGACAATGACATGCCGAAGATGTCGAAATGTTATTCATTATTTTAAGACATATTTATCGCCTCTGTAAGTACTAAAAAAAAAACCAGCAGAATAAATCCTTACCACAAATGAAGTCCAAACTTTATACGAATGCTTCCATTCTTTCCACGGCATCTTTTTCTCGAATATTCTTGGAAATTTATGAAGAGTGCGAACTTGTTCCGGGATCTGCACAAAAAGAACACGTCAAACTAATCATGTTTAGTATATCAGTTAAAATCTTTTTTTTCTCTTACTTGTGTGACCATCCAAATGAAAGCTATTGAGCAATACTTTCCTGTGGTACTGTTTATTGTGCTGTACAAGGCAGTTCTAACTTTTAAGTCTGTGGATGAGATCCTAGTGTGACCATTCAAATAAAAGCTACATATATCTTATTGACCAAGCGCAAGGGCCGTACTGGGAGAATATCAGCCCTAGGTCTTGACAGAACGGACCGAGCGCAGCGGGTTCCGTACAAAAAATACTGAGGGCCGATATTCTCCAAGTACGGCCCCGAGCAAGCTT
This sequence comes from Cladopsammia gracilis, assembly GCA_022457155.1. NCBI lineage: Eukaryota > Metazoa > Cnidaria > Anthozoa > Scleractinia > Dendrophylliidae > Cladopsammia > Cladopsammia gracilis. The sequence continues at coordinate 1,845,220 of JAJGOT010000080.1, read as the reverse complement.
GGTTAATAAGAGATTTATTACACGACTCCTGCCGGCGGGAGGATCGCGCGGGAACAATCGGGACAACGCCCGGTCCAATACTAAGAGAATATTGGACCGGCAATCGAGCATTCTGATTGGTTGATTTTAGTTATTGGCCCTCTGACTGACTTAGTCGTGTAATAAAGAAACTTATTGCTTACCTCCAACATTATTTTGTCCATTGTCTTCACCACTGATCTTATTTTTTGTTCTTCAGACAAAGCACTAAAATCCCCTCTGAAACAGAAATATATTTTACACTTATTGGGCTTTTAAACCTTTCTTTATTAATATACAAGCATTTCTCCCAGTGAGAAAAATCAGTCATATCTCAAAACACATGAGGATGTCGATGTTATCTCAGTCATTGAAAGAGTGAAGATATTAATTTCTTTGTGTTAGCTATATTTACATTTTGCCCTAATAATTCTTGAACAAGCTACAACGTCCGGGCCTATAATTGAAACATTTTCAGATCTTCCCAGGAAATCTATGGTTACCTTCTGAAATCTTCGGGAAAATTCGAAAAATGCTCGGAAACGTTCGTACAACCTTCGTACAGTATTCGGATAATTGTCAAAAATCGTCAGATATGTTACGAAAATCAGCAGAAAATTGCTTAAATCTTCATACCGTGGAACCCCGATTTTCGAACCTCCTAGGAAATTGGTTCGAAAAATCGACAGTGACATCGACTGAAATCAAATCCAAGGGAAACGAGGGTTCAAAACAAAGGGATTCCACTGTAATTAGTGTTGTTCATATAATAAACAAAATGATACATGGCTGTTTGAAGAAATGAAATTTCTCTTACCGTGTTCAACTTGATTTCTCATCGAAGAGAAACTCCATATAATATATGGATCAACACTTGTATAAACAATAAATGTGCACTTTCCAAACTTCAGGGAGATTGCATAGCACCAGCATTCGTCACTAGGAATTCAGGGATCGTTTGGGTGACCAGCATATATTAACGAATGGTTGGAGCAACCATTAACCAATCACCAATCATCATAAACCAATCAATCAATCATAGGGCAACCGTTATCCAATCAAAGTTCATATTGGTTACCAAACGATCCCAGAAATCCCAGAAAAGGTGGTGTTCAGTCTCCCCGACGTTTCTGAAGTGGCGAATTGTCAAGTATACACAATATTTAACTAAAAGGGTTAGTTTTCAAATGTATTAAAATAAATTTGCAAACATCTCACCTTTTCTGTAACATAAAAATAAGTGATGAGGAAACTTTCTGGTAAAATCTTTTGAGTGTCAAGACCTCTCTTAAGTGGACAGCCTAAACAAATAAAAGGCAGATTTATGGTCATTTAAAAGTCTTCTAAATATCAAGTAGCTCTCGTACTACAGTCAAAGTACTCATTATACAAGGTTCAATTTCTAGTGTTACCTTCCTTCCTGGGCAGACCTTTTCAAATAGAGACAATTCCCCAACTCAGGACATTTGAAATTGATTGAAAATAGACTACTTCGTCTTACAATTAGTTTTACAACAACTAAGAACTCTTCAGAAGTAGAGCAAATAAATTATATTAAAACAAAAACACTTAAATAAGAGGGCTGTAAGGAAGTTCCAACCAATCTCTCTTGGAAATTGAAATTAATTAGTAACGACACTCTTTATTAAATTACTGAAAGCAATCTAGAATACTATCATTTGCTTGTTTCACTACAAATAACTTGCCAGTTTTTACAAAACAAATCAAAATATGAATCTATAGTGTAACTCACAGTATGATTTTCTTAATATTTAGAATGCATCTGAGGTAGATACCCTTACGCCAGCTTTAAAGAGCCTATCACCCCTAGAAAGTTATTATCAGAATCAACTCTATGTACATTGAATAGTTGAATGGTAAAATATTTCTTGTTTTATATTACTGCAGTGTCTGTAATAAAAAATGTTACGTTTATACGAACGTACTCTCTGCAGCCAACATTTGGTACATGTCTGTATTACAGAGGGTCTGTATCATAGAGGTTATTCTAACAGAAAGTGAAATGAAGGACCAAATGAAGTGTATGTAATAGAGAGACCAATGTCTGTATTAGAGAGGGTCTGTAAAGAGAGGTTCGCCGGACTATACAGACAGTCAATAATTCAAACAGCCCATGTAATAATAACCCTTTCACTCCCAGAGTCAATTATGGAGACATGTAGTGTTGTTCTAACTTTTGTGTGTGTTCAAGAAATCCTATGATGTGACCATTCAAATGAAACCTCTTCAGCAGTACTTTTGAATGGTACATGTATCATTTTCGTTTTTTAATATTTTGCAAAATAAAATTTGGGATTGTTCTGGAATTTTGATTTTTTGCGCTCTTGGGAGTTCAGAGGTTAACACTTGGTGCCCTTCATAAAGAGGATCGACTGTATTGCTTGTACTCACATTTCTCAATGTCCTGCTTAAAGACGTTGCCATCTTTGGCAGGTGTGATTTCTTCTTGTGGTCCTTGTCTGCTTTCCGAGTGATTGTTTCCAGTGATAAAAGAGCATGACTTCCAAGCTCAGTAGAAGTCAGAAACATCTTCTCGATCTTTAACAAGAAAAAGACATACTGGTGTTATTTTTCACAAAAAAAAAACGTACACCACCCTTTTCACCAAAATTTGATTTTATGGTAAAGGCAAGGTAAAGTGGCACATGTGCCACAGGTAGCCCACTCAAATTCTGATGTCACCCCTAAGAGACATAAAACAAACATTTTCACAGTTTGTTTTGCATGGTAAAGGTGGTTACTGCAAGGGAAAAGTTCTAATTGTGCTGAAATTTTTAAAGGAATGGCACAGACAGGGCTTCTTATAGGCCAGGGTGTGGGAAAAATTAACAAGGTGAGGCTTACAACACTGCTTGAAAAGAAAGTTGCATGCTTACAAGAAGTCTTAAATAAAGTGATCTGACTGGGAAAAGAAATCTGGTTTATGGACAAGCCATTGCTTAAATAAGTTGGACAAAGAATGGTTTAACTATAATGAAGGAGACTAGCTTACAGCTGTAAAGGTGAAGGAGACTAGCTTACAACCGTAAAGGTGAAGGAGACTAGCCTACAGCTGTAAAGGTGAAGGAGACTATCTTACAGCTGTAAATGTGAGGAGACTAGCTTACAGCTGTAAAGGTGAAGGAGACTAGCTTACAGCCTGTAAAGTTGAAAGAGTAGCTTACAGCTGTAAAGGTGAAGGAGACTAGCTTACAGCTGTAAAGGTGAAGGAGACCAGCTTACAGCTGTAAAGGTGAAGGAGATTAGCTTACAGCTGTAATGGTGAAGGAGACTAGCTTACAGCTGTAAAGGTGTCATGTGGATTTTGATGTTTTGGGTCAAAACTGCCCCAACTACCTTTGTAATGCACAAAATACTTACAGGACACTATAACAGGAAGATATATATCAAGTGTCGGAATTTTAGAAAAGAGAATAAACTTTAAAAAATGGGGCAATCCATTTCCATCCAACTGCAGACCAAGACACTTAATTTAACTCTGACTTATAACTGCACTAACAGAATACTTTAAACAAAACTAGACCATTGATTTTGGTTTTCCACTGACACAGATATGTCGTTTGGGCGTTTTAAAGTAACAATAAAAATGGCGACATACACCGTATATATAGACCCCATAAAGGTCATCATACATCTACATGTAGTAAGCGCCAATGTCTATGAATTTTAAATGTCTATACTCAACTCAGCTTAAAGAACTTTAGAATTCATAATTATTTACCTCAGGAATAATGTTCAAAGCCACCTCTTCTTTCTCGGAATTACTGAGTCCTGACAATGAAGCATGAAAAATGACCAAGAACTTCTCCACCAATTCCACAAAACAAGGTAGTCTGAGCAAGAAAGAAAGATTTATTTGCTTAATGAAACTGGAAAATTCAAACTGCCAGCCTATATCAGCCTGACCACAGGCATACCAAGTAGTTTCTCATCCATGGCAAGTAGCTTTTTTTAGTTCTGCTGGCTCATTTCTCACTCAGTCATATTCCTTTGAGTCTGTGGATGACACCCTTAACCCTTTCAACCCTCAGGCAATTCCTTTTTTTCCAAACTGGTAATTAAAAAAACTCTATGTCCATGTATGATACACCATTTCAGAGGTTTTGATGGGTACAATTCATTTAACTTATGCCATTTTAAATGGAGGAAGGTATGGCTTTGATAGAAATGGGTTTAAAACATAAAAATAAAAACGTTTAGCAAAGTCCTAATCTTCATCATACATAGGTATGCCCTCAAACTATACCTCATTTTGCAGCTCTCAGTGAGTAGAATAACATGCGCTCTATCTTATTTAGAGCCCATGTATGCATTAAGAAAAAAACATTGTCTGAAAAGTTTGAGGGGTGCAGTGGTCAGTCACATCACATAGAATAGGGTGGTATGGTTTGATATGTTCAATGGGCAAATCTTTCCAAGAACATTTCGTTGGCCACAATTCATTGAAATTGACCAGATATTGAACAAGTTATGTGATTATTTGCCATATGGCACTCTCGGGATTAAGCGTGAAAATGAAAATTAGTATTCCATGGTACCTTACTGTGGTATTGCTGGCTTTTCAATGCAATTCTTTAAAAAAAAATCATCAGTCACATTTGGATTTTGACACTTATGGTATGTGCAAACTAAGGGTAATAAATGTTCTGAGAAACAGAAGTTAAAGAAGTAGTGTTCACACCTCTTTCTGCTGTGTTGAATTATTTCTTGTCGTTCTTCTCTCGACAAATCAGACTTGTGTTTGGTAAAAATGTCACAGAGTAAAACAAACTTTAAAATTCCTGGAACAAAAAGAAGATAGATAAAAATTTTAATAGTCATATAATCACTGAAATAAAAAATTTATTTTTATCACTCTCGTATCCCTTGTGTGCTGGGGAAGAACAGGGAGAAAATTAAAAATTCACATGGCTGGAAGTGCAAGAGCAAAAGTTTATAGTACAAGTGTATAGTAGAAGTGTGAGCACACAGCTATTATGCAATAAAAAAAAGTGCAAAGAAATGGTAGACTGCAAGGAAGTTGCAAAAACTTGAAGTAAAGTGTATGCATGCAGGAAGTGGGACATCCCCCTCTCCCGGGTTAGATTCCTGATTCTGTAGCAAACGAAACATGCAGGTCAGGGGGGTATTAAGGAAGTGCATGCTCAGACAACTCCCCATGCTCATGTTCATCCCTTACCTATGGCTAGTTGCCTTAATGCTGACTTTGTTGTATCAGCAATCTTTGTACATGTTTTGAGTGCTGTTGCGACGGAGGTCGGCAGCAAGGCATTCTGTCGTTTGTAAGGTTTGCTCAAGAATGCTGTATAGTTTCACTCATGAGGCTTCTAATCCCTGAACAAGAACAAGCATGATATCATAATTTATACAAGCTTGTATTCCATAAGAAATTCTATTTTAAAAGGTATGCCCCAAGGTAAAAGAAAGTCAAACTGTTGTGTGCCTCCTTAAACTTTAGTACAAACCAGCACCGATACTGTTTGTAGTTTGAAAGAAGATGTTTCCAAAGACAAAAACACATCTTAAGTTGTAAACTGTTTTTCGTCAGCTTTTTTGGCAGTCTTTCTCACATATTTTAAATAACTAACGAAGTACTTGGTCTCAATGCTGTACAACCTGATCCCCCCTCCCCCACTGCATCCAATTTCCCCCCCCCTCCCCTCCAATGCCATCCTAATGGGGAAGGCAGGTGACCATTACATATCGCATGCTCAATGTTCAACAGTCAATTGACCGAGTGAAATTGTCCCACTGCAAAAACTTGACCGTTAAATGCTTCACATAGTCACAAGTTAAAAACCATGTCAAAAAGCCATGAGTTGTCAAAAAAATGTAAGACAAAACTGTACAAAGCAGTAACAGCATGATATATTTGATGGACAGACTGTTTTAAACTCACTATTTTTTTACTGCTGTTGCTTCAAGGAACTCCGCACACAACTCTCCTAAATTCCCAATATTGTTGCTGTTTAGCTGTGAAATTCTCAGTAGCTCCTTTGCTGTATCCTCAGAGATGTCACTGGGCAGACAGCATGTATACAGATAGTGCAGGAGAGCACGCAGGACATCTGGAGAGGCACCTGTCAGGAAGGGTGGAATCTTGTCCCATTTGTGGATGTCAGCAAAGAAACAACAAAGGATTGTCTTGTGAGCTACAAACTGAAAAAAGGCAAATATGAATAACATGTACAATACAAAAAAAAAAGGGCGGAGGCACGGTGTAGTGGTTATCACATAATATTGGACTTTCATCTTGAAAGACAGTAGTTTGAGGGTTGGTCTCTGCCGTCATCTTGTTTCCTTAGACACGAAAATTTGCTCCACATTGTCTCTCTCCACCCAAGAGTATAAATAGGTAACAGTGATATACATGTAATGCTGGGGGTAACCCCCCGATGGACTGGCATCCCATCCAGTGGGGAATTTTGCAATACTCCTTAAGTTGTTTCATGCTATAGAAACTGGGTTCAGCTTCAGCTATTTGGGTGTCCTGTGGCTTGTATGTGCCGGCTTGAAGGTGCTTGCTTGTATGGGTGTCCTGTGGCTTGTATGTTACTTTTTTCTAATGAAATATGGGATCTTATAATAAACTATTGATATGACATGTGTACTACATGTAAAAAGTTATCTAATGTTTGAAAATTATAGGGGTGTAGAATGGTAAACTTGAAAAATCACCAATGAAGACCTTTATTTCACAATCTGAGCCCAAGACTTTAATTTAGCATTTTCCATATCTGAGCCCGAGAGATAGTTACCAAACAAAGTGTAGGCATGGCCATGTGCTCTAACAGATCTAGACTAGTTAACAATGCTATCTTTGAAATCAAAAATAATTTTCAGTGGATATTTTTGTGAAAGTAAACTACAGTAAGACGAGTGTCAGATTCAGATATGAAGTTTTAAAACTCATCTACAGTTCTAAATTAGGGGCCCAATATTCTAAGACTCCAGTTTTAAAATTGTCAAGATTTAAAACTCAGGTTAATTTGCTGAGATACTGAAATTTTATTTACCCGATGTATTTCTGTTTTAAACCGTGTATAAATAAATGCATAACTTTTGATAGACCATACAAGGTCCATGTTAAAGGCCTTCCACAGACCCCGCCCCTGCCCCCACCCTCTGCGTCCAACTTCCCACCCTCCATTCTCTCCAACACTGTCCCCATGGGAAAAGCAGGTGACCATTACCTGTCTTTTGGAAAGAGCAAAATATTTGTGCAAACCTTGCACAGAAAACTTTACAGCAAACGGATGGGAGACAGGAAGGAGTGAAAATTTGTATATAAATTTTGTCCCCGTCTGCTACATGTATAACTTGTTCAATGCTTTGCATATTCGCGCATTAAAAATTTTATGACTGGAAAAAATTAAAGTAAATGCTCCCAACTGAAAGGCAATACTCTGTCAAGGAAATTAGGCACATTCTAATTGACTTAATAAGTTTAAGGAAGTTACTAAATATTAATAATTTTTATAACTCAAACTCCTTTAGATTAATGAAATTCATTCAAAAAGAAAAAAGTTTTTGATTAAAGTTGCACCTTTTCTCCATTATTGGCAGTAAATGTAACATCTGAGAAAAATCCCTCATTTAGTGCAGGAAGCAAAGTGTATGGATGAGTGTAAACATTCTCAGATTCTTCTTGATTCACCTATACATGTAGATAAGAGAATAAAGATTTTAACAATTGCCCAGACCCATGTGTTGTTCCAGAAAATATCCATACCTCCCCCTACAGAAGTTTTTTTTAGTTTTGACACCCCAACCCTAAATCTCTTACATTGTAAATCTCAATGCTAAATAATAGGCTTAACTAGAAATATGTGTCTCGTAGAACCTCATGAAGCTTAGAGGAGGGTGTACCACCAGTCGAAACTTTGGTGGCATCTCGATTTGCGTATGAGGCTTTTCACTGTTCCACTTTGTCATCTTTGAAACCAACAACCTTGGTAGAAGGTCCTTTCAAGGGCTCGCGTACCATTTACCATCTGCCATCTTTGTTTACCAAGCTCCTATAGGCTTACATAAAGTAGTAACCTGCGCTATTGTCAGTGGTCGTGAGACATCAACGTAATCTATATAAAGGCAAACTGAGATTTCAACGCCCTACAGCGATCCATGTGCGATTGCACGCGAATCCGCATGACAAATTTATAAACCTCTGCTTAAAGGGACAGTGTCCAAAATTGTGTTTGTACTTAATTTTGTCTTTTTGGTTCTTATTTCTGTGCATTCATCACTATTGGCAATTTTTTTCTTCCTATTTCAAGATAGTAATGCAAGCCTAAAGCAAACTCCTGGCCATAATCGTGTGAACCCAATATTTCAGCCGGGACAGTGTCCCTTTAATAATAGCCTTTATAATTGCCTTTCCATTAAATAATTGTAATAAATAAACAATAAATAAAAACCCTAGAGGCCTGATATACATGTACAACTACTTCATGTAGTCTTAAGTTGGAAAAAGAACAAAAAAAATAGCCAGTAAGAAAAAAATTAACCAGTTTAACTTTAAAATTAACTAAAGACAAAAATTAACTGCAACATACATGTTACATGTAACATGAGTATATAAGACAGTATGGCCTGAAAAGTGTTCGTGTTCCTAACGTGGATTTTAAGCCACAGTTGGTGGAAGCCAGGGGCTGTGATAAGAGAGATGTTACTCAAGTACTCTAACTGTCCTATAATTTTGTGAAACATAGGCATAAATTCCCCCACCACCCTTATTTTGGCGATCAATGAGGTACTGCTAACATAGCCAGGAATCTCAATTTCCAAGTCTGTAACTGAATCAAGTTTTTGACCTTCTAAAGTGGGGCCAGGTTACTTAAACACATGTACTATATATCCAGCTAGTACATGTACAAATATTATCTTACCTTTTGACAGCATAACTTCAAATGTTTGTCATAACGCAGTACAAGCTGCTTTGATTCAAACACACACTAATCAAGGGGTAAAAAGCACATGTCAAATAAATAAATAAATAATTAATAATCAAAGACAAATTAAAAATAACACTGCATGGAGCCATGAAATTACAGCTGGTTGCAAAATTAAGTTACAGATAAAATCTTGGGAGGCAGAACTGCAGACATGTAAACTATGGGACTGAATTTTTTTTTTACAAATAAGGCGAGCCATATTGTAAATATTGTTATCAAACTACAGTTTACTAACCTTTAATCCAATTCTATCAACATCACTGCCATAACAAATCAGCTCTCCTTCAAAGCTATCAAACTGATTAGCCAAAAAGAGATACAGTATTACCTTTAAATCTTAGTTTGTAAACCACAAATTAAAAAGAAAAGTCATTGTTAAAGTAACTGCATTTCCATTCCTAATGAAAGAAATAAAAGTGTTTACATACAATCCAAGAGCTTATTATTTAACACTTTCACTCTCAGAGTCAATTATGGAGATGAAATCACTAAGGATCATAAAAAAATAGTTATAAATAACAACTTGATTGATAATATATACGAACCACAAATGTTTCACATGAGAAGAAAGGGAGAGTTTCTTGTTCCAAGGCTGATGGCATTGTCCAGATCAGATCGCCACCTTCATCCAGTTGGAATTTTACACTGTCAGAAGGTCATGAAAATGGAGATAATTAAGAAAACCACAGGTATCTCAAGCTTAAGCTTTGAGTCGGCTGAGAGCATATTGCATAAACTATAGTGGTTATGGCAAAAATATGGGTAATTTGCATTGTATAAGAATATTTACAACAATATTTCCTAAGAAATAGGAATACAGTACTTAATAACTCTTAATAAAATATACCTTTTAAATAGCTTCACAGTGTAATTTACATATACTTGCTGTCAGTGCGTAGCTATTTTGCTGATTCAAGGTGATTTTTGGCGAGTTAATTCCTTGGTGTCCCTTTACTAAGAAGTTAGCAAGGCATTACATACCAGACTGAGACACATGAAGAAGTGAAGAATCACAGCTTAAAATATGACCTCCTCATATCAGAGAGCAAATAATATAACTAAACAGACAGCAAGTTATAAGGCAATGTAAGAAGGAAAGTTACAGCATTTTTATGAAGAATTTAAAGTATAATTCCAATTTCTTAGAACGCATTGTTAATATTCCTATACAAACCGGTTCCAGAAGTCCTTCAACTTGATTGCAAGTGTATAACACAATCTCAGACAAAGGAAGATAAAAATTAACCTAGTTTGAAATAATTTAACCTAAAATAATTTTAACCTACACATAACTTAACTGCTGGGCACCCTAAATTTTATAGTTGCACTCTTTTCGGGCTCCCTATGATGGCAGTTATCAAGGCTGTGCTCTAAGAGTTACAGTGAACCCCCCCCCCCCCCAAAAAAAAAAAACAAGGCCTATTGGCCCTCACCTTCACATCCCACTTCTTCATCCCCTAGTACCATCACCTCACCCTGTCGAACGCACTCCCCTTATTTCCAATTACTACTAGTTTGGTATATATTTGTCCATAAACTCCTGGTAATACTTAAATTCGCAATCTATCATAAACTTCTGGTAATACTTAAATTGGCAATCTATAATTACCCCCCCCCCCCCCCCCCCAACCCCCGTATAATATTTTCAGGTATAATATTATCGAGTGCACTAAAGCTTCAAATTATAAGTAGATAATAAATCATCAGTAAAAAAGGGCTATTAAAATGTACTAATTCAATCATTTCCTGGTGTACTGCATCCCCATGGGGCTTAATCAAGTTTATGTAAGCTTAACTAATTAATCTAAATGTTTACAAAGCTTCATTTTAATCGTTTTAGGAATTTCTGAGCATTTCTAAATACCTTAGTAAAATATACAGAAAAAATTAAATGAGTCAATTAAATGAGATAACGTGCCGCTAACGTGGCAAATGGAGCTGGCTTTTAGCTGCTAAAAATTTCTACACACTAATATGTGTACAAATATATGCCTCCGTCCGGGAATATATTTGCCTCAGGAAATTTCGTTGCGATTAAATGATAATGCAAGCTCAAGCTTCTGGAAAATATCGAGTACAATTTAAACAGCTTAATGCGTTAAAAAAGCCAGATATAATGACTTACCCTTCAACCGAGGGGTACCTTTCGTCGGACACACTACAAGACACTATCTGCAAAGATGGAGGGATTCTTTTAGTGAGCAGAAATGAAACTACGTTCGTCTATGGTTTGTGTATTATCTTACCTCCCAGCAGCCAAGAACATCTTCTTCGGAAGGTTTTCTATATGAACAACTGCAGTCCATGTTGTCCGTTTTCAAGTACTCGGTTTACATACATCACATATTATTTTGTAGCTGACTTGACAAATACGATGTTTTTTCCCTTTCTCTAAACGCGGCTTGGAATCTGGGTCGAGCAGTAGAAAAACATACTTACCCCACCCCACATGACTCACGTTTATGCATAGGGTAAAAATATTTTTTACCACAATTGCCGCTAAACTCGCAATTTGATTGGTTGACGTGAGTGGTAAATGAGAGTCCAGACAACGGTGCTGACGCTAACATCACGCGCGCTTGAAAAAAACCAATCAGATTGCGAGAAAGTTATAGACAACGCTTGCCCTTTCTTTGCTGTCACGTTTTGTAACAAGACTTCGATTTTTCCTTGTATTTTTTTCTAAATATTGTTGTAAAAAACAAATTTACACCGGTTTTCCGTGGTGTGGACTCTTATTTACCACGATTTACGTCATCACATGGTCAAAATTTGTTGCTGACTCACTCGGCTGCGCCTCGTGAGTCCACAACATTTTGACCATGTGATGACGTAAATCGTGGTAAATAAGAGTCCACACCACGGAAAACCGGTGTAAATTTGTTAAATACGCCCAGATGCAGTCTAAAGACGAGGGGAAGGTGATGTGTGAAGGTCTGGGTTTATTTATTATTTTTTAGGGGCGTGAAGCAAATTTTGGGGTCGAGTGCCAACTATTTTGGAAGTAGACTTATCTGGGCTGGACAACTAGTTTAAATTTTTGCCCCTTCTTGATTTATGTCTTACCTGTGGTAGTTCAAGTAACCAACACAACATGTTCATTGAGTCTTACGAGCTTTTACTCAGCTGAAAAGGTTTTTTTTGTATAACAGTTCTTCAGGTGTTGATTATGTGGCCATTATGAAGAGGTTATTATTATTATTATTATTATTTTTTTTGGGGGGGGGGGTGGGGGTTGCGGTTGCGGTTGCCACTGCCATTGTGGCTAGGTGGCTGTTTCAAGAGAGTTCTAAATAAAAGGTAATAATAATAATAATACAAATATTTTATCAGGATAACCCATCAGTGCAAAAAAAGCACTGTTATCAATGGGATCCTGTTACAATAAAAATAAAAAATAAAATATTTAGCCTAAAAATATAAACTGTACAGAGTTCATAGAAAAGTAAAAGTAATGTAATGTATGGATTGTTGGTCAGGATGATAAACGGGCCATTGTAGAGCTCTGGCCCTGATTGTTCAAAAGGTAGATAGCGCTATCCACCGGATAAATCACTGACCAGTGGATAAGCATTAACAAAATCCATTGTTTTACAAACAAATGGTTTCCACATAAAATAGACACTCATACACTAACGCACACAGCTAAGTAAATAATAAAAGGCTACATAAGTTACTAACCCCACTTTTTAAATTCATCATTCAACAAATTCCTATTCTAAAGCTACCGGGAAAAAAAAAACAGTTAGACTATTAAGATACTTCTTCCACTTAAGGTTCAGGTTGGACTCCTTATTAATTGACTTGATAGCTTGAGATTCTTTTCGATAAATGTAACCAAGCTTAATAATAAACCATCTTATTGAAGGGTGGATGTTTTTGTTTCAACAATCAGAAATGTGTTGTTTAGCGATAATAATAATCTATTAAAAAAAATATTAACAAAATCCATTGTTATCCGCTGGATAGTGATTTATCCAGTGGATAGCATTATCCACCTTTTGAATAACCAGGGCCAGAGGTGGCCGTTATAGGAAGGTGATCAGTAGTAGAGGTTTGATGTATTTATTTTTTAAAGGTTCAGTTCAGTTAATTTCAACCCAAACATTTTAAAAGGATCAACAACAATTTATTAGTGCTTTGAAATAAATAGATACATTGTCAAAGGAAATTCTTTATCATTCGTGTAACACAATGCACCCAAAAAGGAGTTTTGCGCTCAGGTAACATGAACGTCTCACTTGTCACACACAGTGCTCGGCGATAAAGTCGAGAATTCTCCTCATGAAGTGCTTCACTAAGGCCCTGGTTGTTTGTTACTAAGGCAACCTGGGCCTCTAAATCACGGTACACAGAACGGTGACCAAAATTTGGAGAACCAATTAGAGTTAGATTTGGCAAAGGCTTATTTGCAGGGTAGTACCAAAGCCCTTTGACGTGAAATGTCCAGTCGTCGCGCACATATTCTTGTAGAGAGATGCACTCCATTTGCTTGTATTGAAGAATAAGTTTGAAGAAGTCTTGTGCTATCAGAGTGTAAGCATGAGGTATACCCCCTGACGAGAGAAACAAGAGTTTATGACAGTCAGTAACTTGGCATGTTACATGTACCAAAAGAACTGAGGGTTGTCCAATATAGATGCACTGATACAGTCTGTCAAAGCAACAACTGTATTATTAGTCTGACAACCTAATGTAATAAGTATACAGACATATTTATTGTATCATAAGCTCGATAACAGATAACAAAACATTGATGTATTAGGTGAATTAACAAACTTGTTATCATAAGCACGATAATTGTGTGATAATGTAGCTAAATAGTTAAACATGTTGTATATAGTGTATCAATAAACCTGAGTGTAGTATCATAGGCGTGTCAAGTAGAGAAAAATGAAAAAATGAAAATAAAATGAATTATTTTTTTATTTTTTTATGGTTGGTGTGATAACCTAACGGTTTTTACCGACCTAATACATGTAAATGTAAATGTAAATGTAAAAATAAAAAAAATTCTGACAAACTGTAATAGTAGTGGTCAGTCCACTGACAGTCCGAAAATTGCATCTCATTTAAGGGACTAACAATATTTTCATGTTCCATTCCAAGTGTGGGGTGTAACAGTTTGACAATGTGTACAGTCTGTACAAATTGTTATAGAGGAAGACTGTACAGATCATCAAATTGTTTTACCCCCTGACTGTCGACTGATGCATACAATTATCAGACCATCATCAGATTCTGTCTGTCAGAGCGTGTAGGTTGTATGATTGATTTGAAAGACGGGACTGATAGAACTTGACTAAAATAGAACACTATATTTGACGAGTCTCATACCTGCGAATCAAAAACTCCGATCTCGCGCCAACTCAAATCTACTCAATTTTGTCACAGTGGCGATTTTTGTTGCCGTGACGGGAGAAAGAAACAGGAAATACGTCCCAATTGATATCAATACATGGAGACCAGACCACAACACCGGGGACTACGTCCCCTACTCTTTTTCGAACAGTGATGTGGGTTCTTTTGCATCCCCTACTATTTTAATGTCAGAAGGTGTAGGAGACAAGGCCAACGGCTTAACGCCACCGCCCAATGACGCGATCATCTGAACTGAGACAAGGTGTTTGAGCACAGACAGCATGATCTTACCAGTTATTTTAAGACCCTGGTTAGTGGTCCGGCTGGGATTCGAACCCGCGACCTCCAACTCTACAGACTGGCGCCCAACTAACTGAGCTAACCAGGAGGCGGTTCAAATTCATGAGCAATTTCTCATGCCTGACTTACAGATTTGAGCTATCAGCCTTAACTGATCGCATGATCCAATTAAAAACAGTTACATTCATGAAAATGTGGCACTTTTTTGTAGGGTTTTATCTACTAAACATTACGATTACAGCTGGATGTTATTAAACGGACATCTGAGGTCCATGGAAACTTCCAAATGCTTTGGAACATCTTCGGACAACTTCGGACATCTTTGGAATAGATCGGGTTGTCTTTGGATTTGGTCAGGTTACCTTTGGAAATCCTGGCACTCCCATGAAAAAATTCCCACGCCTATCACTCGAAAAAAGTTGGCAGGTATAGAAAATAAGTATGGGTGGACACTTTTGGGAGCCGTTACTTCGGAATTCTATGGTATTACTAACAACAAAAATGACAGTCTCACCAGCCACGCCTTTGGCTTCATAGAAACCATTCACAGTCGGATGTGCCATCAGTATTTCACACTTTGCAGATGACTGCAACAATATGTCAATGTATTTTCTTGTCAAATTAAAATATCCTGAAGCCAGGAATAACTTGCTATCTTGAGTTGCACTGTTAAGTAACTCTGATGTTATGTACTCATCCTGTCGAATTCCAAATGTGAACATCTGAACTAATGGTACCACCCATGTATCAAATTGTTGGTTTTGTCTTCTTGTCAGATCGCTGAATGTGTTTTCTTCTTTTTGCTTTTGCAAAAATGCAGACACTCTCTTCCGAGCTTCAGCCTGGAACTTCTTTCCATGGTCAAATCCTTTCGTTGGATGGGCAGGAAAGCTGTCACTCATCACTGTTGAGTTGTCAGGTTGGAGGTGAAGAGAGAATGACCTGACAGTTGTAACGAGTCCGTGGAAGTAGTCTGCCAATGGTGCACAGTTCCTGATTTCAATATAGCGGTCCTGACGATTAGTGAAGTAATCACTACTTAAGTTAGCCCTGCAAAAGGCAGCAATAGGAATTTAGTAACTAGTGGTGTAACGATTAATTGAATTCTTGATTAATCGCAATTATGGCCATTCAGTTCAATTCACGATTCTTTGCCTCCACTTTTCGATTTTGGTTTGATTTTTGCATACCTTTTCCAGGGTGCCGTCAATGAGTTATGATATTGTGAAATCAGAATTCAGAACTCTTTAAAATCTGCGTTTTTGATTGATGAGCAAAGGCATTTGCAGTTTGTTCACCATTTTGTGGTGCCTGGTAAAATTGCTGCCTTTCTACCACCCCTTGAGAATTTTCAAATAAGGCAAAGGGAGGGAGGGGAGGGGAGAGGAGAGGATGGGAGAGAATGGGATGGGAACCTAGATAAAATCATATGCAGTTGTGAGGTGAAGCAGGGACACAGGAAAACATTTGAAAAATTGTGTAACATTTTACAAATGAAAAAGCATGAAAATCTGAAAGGGAAAAGAATATGAGATGGAAAGTCCAGGCCCCCTGTCCCCTTCCAAACTATAGTCTAGTTTTGAGCTACTAGCTCTTTCAGGAATCTACTCTACTCATCTAAAAGGTCTTTGGCATCCAAGCTGCAACATTTCAGCAGAATACTCACCCTGTTCCAGTGTAAGTCTTCAGCAGGAATGGCATTAAATTACTCTGTCAAAAGAAGGAAGAAAAAGAAAATAACAGAGCCCATAACTTACCCACTCATGATAATTGTGTCATCAGTAAGGTAGACTTTTAAGTGAGTAAGAGCCACTGTCTCATTAAACCTCTCAGGCAGAAGCATTTTAAGCAAACCTCTGAGGCTTGGTGAATGGTACAAGGAAACCTTGACAACATTAGTAAAGTTTTGAACCAGTGGAAGGAGCATGGTGCGGGAATTGTGTTCTCCTCGGGATCCTCTGGTGTGCTCTAAAAGGATCTCAACATTTAGTGACTGATCTGATGTCGCAGATCTCTTCACGGCTTCATGAATGGAATCAACCTAGAAAGCAAAGAAATGTTAATAAATTATTGAAGGGCAAGGGGCATAACCAGCCTGAAGTAAAAGAGAGTCAATCAGGCCAAAGTAAATTTTGGGACATTTTGATTTAACTGAATCTCTTTTACTTCAACTAATGTTAACCAGTAATTATTTTAGCAACCAGATCTAATGCTTTTTGGCTCCAAAATAAAAATATTTCAAAATGCCCCAGCCCGTCGATTGATGATTAATTGAATGATTGATTGGTTGATTAATTGAATAAAGGGGTTAGTTTCTGAAGAATCTGTGGTGCTGCGTCAGTGGGTGAGTGAAACTTATCAACTGTGTTGATAAGGTAAAATGGCCACTGTGCTGGAGATACGATTTCGAAAAACCCCCTCCTTCAATTAGTTAGTAGTACCTATCTTACTGGAATAATCTGTTAATTAGCAGGTCTATCGTTATTGTGCGTATTGCTACAACTGCTGTACTATTCTTTCTCTTTTTTATGTAATTTTGATTCAATCTGTAATTTCGGTATATGCTTTCTTTTAGTTTTAAACTTTGTAACTGATATATATATATATATGTTTTGTCAATAAACTTTATGTATTAAAAAAAAATTTAAAAAAAATGGCCATTGAAAAAAGATTAATTTGAAAAGTTGACATTTCAAGCGCTAACCTTTCGTTGCTTGAAATGTCTTATTTTTTTAATCCGTTGATGGTAGTCATTTTACCTTTATCAACTCAGATGATAATGGGACTGATTAACTGATTGATTGATTGATTGATTGATTGATTGATTCACCATTTAAGTCTTCGCACAATGATTGATTGATTGATTGATCGATTGAATGATTAATTGATTGATTTGGATGGAAGGATTATTGTGTAAAAGTGGACTACACTACACCATGAATATAGGACTCAAAGAGTTGAACATTGAATGAAAAATAATTTGAAAGCTTACTTACAAGTTGTTGTTCCTTTGCCCCTGTGCCCAGGTACAATGAAGCCAAGATAATCCTTTGTCTGGCTTTGCTAACATTATCCTTGAAAAGAAGCAGCGTAAAACATTCTTAAACTTTTACAAAAAACATAAGAGGTTCAAATTATTGAACGATCGTACCTTTAGAGTGGTAAAAAATTCATTAGGTTCGTGTAAAACTGAAATATCTTTCCCATTCACCGCAAAGACCGGTGCATGTTCTCCCATCCATTTTGCTATTTCTCCTGAGGTTTGCCCAACATTGGAACGACTACAATAACTACTGGATGATGAAAAAAGCTTTGAACTAATCCATAAACAATATTTAGATGATCTAGCGAATAAAACAGGTCCAAAATCGAGCACAGATTGCATTGGAAATCGCCAACCGCCAAAACCACGATGACTTTGCAACCAGGCTAGCTTGGGATGCCTGTGCATGTAACCAAGCCTTCCCAGGTTGCCAAGCAAAAGAGAGACGACAACAAGGTCGGCCATCTTGGACCGTGATTTTCTCTTTCGAGGGTTTATTTGTATATTTCCTGCTCAGTAAGTTGAAGGTACCTCTATATCAGAAATTATGCTAAACTTTCAATCTGTTCGCTTTTGCTTTGCGTTGAAAAATGATTCTCAAAATAGCGAAAAACTATCAGTCTGTTTCGATTCACTAGCCAATGTATTGAACTTAGTCTGACAAGATATATTGTCTTGTTACTGTTGGCTTAACTTTGGAGAGAATAAGATTGAAGAGAGCAGAGGAAAGTCTGTTTGATGGCAGATTGGTTTACTTTTGCATGTCTTAAATTATTCGATATACATCTCTTGCAAGCTATTGCTTTATATACAAGAGAAAATTTTATTTTCAACTCACACACAGTGCTTTATATACTATTTTACACTATAGGTGTGGGATTGCAGAAAACTAGTTTAATGAGATGGAAATCATATTTCTATCTCATTGAATAACAATACATCCCATTGAAAAATGCTTCATTCTAAAAAAAACTGAATTAATTTTCTGCAATCCTGCACCTCACTCCTATTTTACTGTGCTTATTTAGTTAGCCCTTGTTTAATGAGCAGGAGACATGACAAACATCATTTTTTCCAGGTGCTTTGTGTACATAGCTTAATAAAATGGAGATTGTGTATGTGTACACAAAGAAAAGAAGTGAATTTGGGCGTCAGTGTAATTTCTCTGATCGTCAAGCTGAGCTTCATGTTGACATAGCTCCTGATGAGAAGCTTCTGCAAGATTATATTGAAAAAAATCCATGTGACACTGGAATTCAGTGTGTACAAGAAATGTCTGAACATGAGGTAAGGATCCAAACAGTTAGGGAAAGGGGCATGAAGATGCAGCATCATTAAGCTAAAAAAATCAAGGCCTCCCTTCATGCTGCCATTAAATTTCCAAAATTCTCCCCCCAACTAGCATCGCTGAAATTGCAGAGCCCCCTCCCTCCCAGCACACACAATTACAAGCACCATAGCCAAATATGTTATGTAACAGATTATTGTTTGAGGGCCATTGTGAATCCCATGAATCCCCATATTGTCCTCACCTCTAGCAATTATTTCTATTTAATTAATCCAGGGCTGTCAGCAAGGGCTGGAGGATGGGGATTTTCCTAGGCCATCATGCATTAGATAGAAAAAAAAAACATTGACAACACCAGAAACCAATTTTCCAAGCTACATGTAGTCGTATACTTTCTTTACTTTCCTGCACATTTAAAAAAAATAGCGACAAACCTATAATTACAATTATTGTCTCAAGGACAACTAATATTAATGTCACAAGATACTCCTATGATATTTCTTGCAGTTCACATTTACCCTGTTTTCATATTAAACAGAACTTAACATGTCAATTAAGCCTTATTGAAAAGTAATATGATTACAGTGGAACCTCTACTTTGGGATTCGTCTATTAACATTTAAGGGGACACTTCTCCTGGCCCGGCTGGCAAAATGCTCATATAATCTTTGTAATTATCACTTCTGTTAAAGGGGCACCTCCATTAAGGGGACACTTCTCCTGGTCCCAGCTGGCAAAATGCTCATATAATCTTTGTAATTATCACTTCTGTTAAAGGGGCACCTCCATTAAGGGGACACTTCTCTTGGTCCCAGCCAGCAAAACGCACATATAATCTTTGTAAATCACTTCTGTTAAAGGGACACCTCTGTTAAGGAGACACTTCTCCCTGGTCCCAGCTGGCAAAATGATCTTTGTAATAATTATTGTCTCTATCAAAGGGACACCTCTATTAAGGGGACACTTCTCTTGGTCACGATGGTGTCTCTTTTATGAAGGTTCCACTATAACTTGTTCATATCTATTTGCTATGCTACAGGTGAATACAGAGAGATTTGAAACAGAGAGTAGAGGTATAAACCATGTGGAGGGAGGATGGCCCAAGGATGTCAATCCTGCTGAAGTTGAACAAACAATCAGATACAGGAAGAAAGTGGAAAAGGATGAAATATACATGAACACTATACAACAACTTGGAAATGTGAGTACATGACTTTTACATTTCTTAAATGAATTTTCAGCCATCTCAGTAGGTAGTATGTAGCGTATGTGTCTCATGTGTCACTCTTACATGGTCTCTAATCCACTGACTACATGCACTTGCCTTCTTACTTGTCTTCTGCCACATTGATAGGAGAATCCATCTTGTCATCATTCTCATTATTTTGTGTCCTTTTATTCTTGTTTAGGTTATGGAGCATTGCATCAAGCAGAACAATGCAATTGACATCTACGAGGAGTACTTTGCAGAGATTGATGTTGACACATCAGGAGAACCACCGTCTGCCAAAACCATTAATGTGTTCAGGTGAGATACTTAATGTATTTATCTCACCAGGAAGGCACTCAATGGCCACAGCTTAAAAATACAGTAGCTTCAAATAAGTGTATTCTAAGAACAAGCTCTGGGTGTTCTGTATGTACTCAAAAAAGCACCACCCCCAAATAAGCGCCACTCCTAAATAAGAGCTGCATTTGATTTGACAGCAACAATTTTAATTAGTAATGCCCTTGAATTAGCAACACATCCATAAACAACAGTGTAACACTTATTCAAAGAACTTGAGCTTTAGAGAGGCGATTATTCAAAAACGTTGCGTTGCATTAAAAGTTGAAAGAGTTGATAAGTGCCACGGCACTTTGTGAGGTAAATAAGGTGTGTCATTTTGAAAAGCAAGTGTGTTTGTTTATTTCAGAGATCCTCATGACATGAAGCGAACAGCCACCAGTTTGTCATGGTATCCTGAAAGCACTAGAAAACTGGCTGTAGCTTACTCCATTTTAGAGTTTCAACAGTTTGCAGGAGAAACTTCCATGGATTCATACATTTGGGATATTGGTATGAATTCACGAGATTTAATTCAATTTAGTCAACTGTCTCATAATAGACACCGCTGTAAGTAGGACACCTCCCTAAGGCGGACAGCAATGGTTGGCTGATCCTGACCGATAAGGCCGACGCCTCTCTAAGGCAGACAGCTATATGTAGAGCTGGTTCCAATTGTGTCCTGTTTAGAGAGAGTTCACTGTAATTTATCATAACTAGAAAACTTACAGATATTTCAGTGCTGCATTCTTATACTGTACCCCTTTTCAAGGCCTTGCTTTCAAATTGTGGGAATATAGGTTGAAAGCAGTAGGCGAAAAAAAAAATCCATAAAAAGCAAACTTTTCTCCCTCCACCTTTTGTTTGTTTTTCCACAAAAATCATCGGAAATTTTGAAAGGAACACCTAAAATGTACCAGAAACCTGTTTTGTGCACATTTACAAGGTGCCAATTCTTCCTGAAAAGTTGTTTGTGTCCACATATTTTTCTGGCTCATTACCCTAAAAGGTATCAGTGACAGAATAACTCTGACAATGGTTATTTTTGTTTTCAAACACCTTGGTTTAGTGATACCAAACCACAGATGAGTCCCCCCCTCCCCCCGGGTATACATGTACCTGCTCCCATCAGGTGGAAAGCCTGGTCTAGCACAGGGTTACCCTCGGCGTTTTGTTACATAATGGCTGGCAAGTACCTGTTTATGCACCTTGGTAGAGAGGGAGGCAATGTCAAGCATAGTTAACTTGTCTTCTGGAGACAGTTAAGACTGTCTATTTAAATTCAAATTGAGTCTAACATGCTGAAAACAAGTCTGTGGTACTGTACCTTTACACTACTCTGTACTGTTTGTCCTAATTTTTAATGTAAACTCTGAGGATTGCTTTAGGTCTGATTTAAATGTTTCCTTACAGAGAATCCTAATAAACCTGAACTGGCTCTGAAACCTGTGTCACCATTGGTTTGCTTGGAGTACAATCCTAAGGACCCTCACATTCTTGTGGGAGGGTGCTACAATGGACAGCTAGGTATGGTCATTTAACAGAATCTTGAGAAATGAATTTTTACATGTTTTTCTTGACTCTGGTACTAAAGACAGGATTACTTAAAATATATGATTGTTTTTTTTGAAAGGAAAAAAAAACACAAAAATTAAAGTATGGTATTTTGTTGCATCATTCATTAAAATTCCAGAAAAGATGTTATTAAAAATAAAGTACTTGGTAGATTGCTCTGTAAAATTAAAATAAAGTATTTTCTTTTCCATTTTGGTAATTTCAAAGGACAGTTATGTTTAATAATCTTCAGTTACTTTTTCAGTGTTTTTATTGCTCCCATTATCCACACAGGTTTTTGGGACACACGGAAAGGTTCGCATCCTGTGGAAATGACAGCTATTGAGTCCAGTCACAGAGATCCCATCTACAAGACAATATTTCTTCAGTCAAAGACAGGTTGGTATATGGTACAATAATCACTATCATCATCATCATCATCATCATCATCATAACGTCATCTCCATCACCTTCATAACGTCATCATCATCACCAGTCATTGTTATCACTATTGATCATCATGACAACCATGACACCCGCCGTCATCATCTTCATCATCATCATTATTACCACCTGATCACCATCATAAGTATCAACACCAACATAATCATCATAATCATTATCAAAACCATCATTGTCATCACTATTGATCACCTTGACAACCATGACCACTAATCATCATCATTTTCATCATCACCACCAACACATGTACATGTATCATTAAATTTTCTGGGGATTCCAGTATTATCATCCTTTACGAATCTTGATTGTAGCGGTCCATTCTAGTGTTTCCACCAGTTTGGGAAAATGTTCTTTTCTTATAACAGTGTAGTAAGAAAACCAAAATATCTCCTTAGGTACTGAATGCTTCTCTACCAGCACAGATGGGCAGGTCCTCTGGTGGGACATACGTAAGATGGGTGAACCTACAGAATCCCTTTTACTGTGTCCAAATGTAAAGAAAGACCCCCGTCCACAGGGAGGGGTGTCACTGGAATTTGAACCCACCATGCCAACCAAGTTCATGGTTGGAACAGAGCAAGGTTCGGTGTTGTCCTGCAATCGAAAAGCTAAATCTCCATCAGAGAAGATTGTGTGCTCATTTTCACAACATTATGGACCTGTGTATGCTGTTCAGGTATGCATGTCAGCTGAATGTACTTTCAAAATAATATATTTTCAATACATAGAGTCTGAAGTTCAAAGAACCACCAACAAGTTCATTTTTCACTATGGTAACCATAGCAGACATCTCTGGAAACAAGGATGTTTTACTCAACAGGGTCAACAGGTTCTGATTGTGGGTTGTGATTGGTGGATTTTGATCCATTTGTTCAGTTTCTGTTTTCCGGGGTCCAGTGTTTGTTGCCATACATAAATGTAATTATAATTGACAGCAGTTTAAAATGTAAACATTAAATGGGGCGTAAATTTCAGAGTTTGGATTTATTTATTGAAAGGCGCAGTCAAATTAATAATAACTTTAAGAATCAACAGCTTCTTATAGGTTTTATTTTCCTTTGTAGCGTAATCCATTCTTCCCCAAGAATTTCTTGACCATTGGTGACTGGACAGCCAGGGTAAGCCGAGAAATATGATTATTTATCTAATACTGTACTCAATATTTTTATCAATTACATGTATATCTAAATTCATAATTTTTATAGTTTTGTAAATTAGAGTAGTTTTATAGAGGGCCACAAGTTTATTAGCTTTGCTATTTAGTGCAACCCTCTTTAAATAAGGACTTATTTACTAATAAAGAATTTAATATTTAGGCACCTGATTTCACATACTTGTAATAACTCTACAAATTGTAAGTGAATAATAATGCACACACTCTGATTGGTCAATAGCTACTGACTATTATACTGGCAAACAAAATGGAAAATGTTATAAGTAATTAAAAGCAGCAGACCACGCGTTTCTATGGTTTATCAGTGCAATAAATGACTTAGCATGTAGGAATAACACCCTCGCAAAAAGCTTGTAAATCACTCACCTTTGGCTCATTCACTACAACTACCTGAATCATGCGGCTTTTTGTGTTCTCATGTTAATTTGGCCTTCTGTTATTGAAAGCTCCATTGGGATTACAAAATTTAAACAAGAAAGGAAAAACAAAATGAATTCTGGTAGCATCATCGTGAAAATTTTCTATTCAAGCCAGAATTTATGCTCCAAGCAGCAAAACAATATATTCATATCAGTTAAGCCTCAAAAAATATAATAATTTTATATGTGTATCTGGCAATGTTCATGCTTTTGTGAAGCACTTAAGGTCAGATTCAGACCTGGATATGGCTTGATCAGGTGCGAGAATTTTTACGGGTATTCTAGTCAAAATTCCCCGGGGTGGGGGGGGGGGGGGGTACTTGGGTCAACTTTTGCTGGGTATGTGCTGCTGGCCTCTCAGAGCCCCTACCCCATTATAGTCTATTCTGTGGCTAATTATAGACCTTATCTTAGTCACTTTTGAGTAAATGTAAATTTCACAATCCCAACTTAGTCACTTTCTGTTTAGCCATCTACCTTGAGTTTGGAACCCTTTTAACTAGGCCATCCTCAAATGAATTGACACATTTATTAAATGAAGAAGACTTTACTCTTCACCTTCAAACCTTCTGGAACATTTGTTAACCGAAAATATTTACAATCTAAAACTACCCAAAAAAATACTTGCAAGAAATTTCTTACCCCAAAAAATCCCGACAATTTGCGACCCCATTCTAGTTACTCCAGTCGTGAAAATGCGACCCCATCCAGCGGCACATCCCCATTAGCCCATTACTAGGAAGTATCCCCCCTGGGCAAAATTCCTCAAAGCAGATGCCGTCATAAAGAAAGCACCTTAGCTTGATGTAATGAGTGGTTGTCTATAGTATGTATAGGCCTGACTGTGCCCTGTGACGTTATCACATTATTATTACGAATGATGATTGTATGATTACAAGGAGATGCTCTGAGGGTGCATGAATGATTACATGTGAAAAATTGTGTTACATACTTGCAGACAGTTAATTAAATGCAATTTTTCAATGCATATTTTTTCATAGATTTGGTCAGAAGATCTAAGGGAATCATCTATCATGTGGACCAAGTATGTCTCATCAAGAATTTTAAATTTTAAATTTTCTTTCATTTCTTGAACTGCCCATGCCAAAAATGCTCTGTAAGGACACCTTATTATTAACACTTGAGTATTATGGCATCATTAGGGGTATAGAATGGTAAATTCGAGACTTTGCGAGACTGCGAGACCCTTGTTTAAAAATTTGAGACCGAGACTCCAATTGCTGGAAAATGTCGGGCCGATAGTACTAAAACAGCTTAAAATGTGACTGAAATCTCCAACGGAAGCTGAGATTTACGTGAAAAATTTACAAGATTCCGAAATCCAAATTATCAAAATTCGAGACTTCGAAAGTTATAACGAGCCCGAGATTACGAGACTCCAATTTCAAATGCTGAGAATTCGAGACTCCCTGAATATTTTCCGAGACGCATCGTCCCGATAGACCATTCTATACCCGGCCCCTATCATTATTTTGACAATGTAAGGCCAAGAGAATGCACAAAATATGTGAGCGTGTTACATTGCAGTACACAGTGTAAGTGCACGTGCTCAGGATGAAATACTTACTAAGAAAAAATTTCTTAAAAAATTGGAAAATTAAGCAGTTGAATAATAAATCCCTTATTATCTCATATGCACAGATATTTTACTCACTACCACTATGCAACTGATAAAATATCCTTACATGTTTTATCTGTCAAACCATCAAATAAGGTGTATGTCTGCGAGGTTAGGGAATTGTAGGATCCCCCCCCCCCCCCCCCCAACCCCAATGCCCTTCTTTCACTCACAAGTCTGTAATACCAGTTCTTTTCTCTCATTATCAGGCAGCACATGTCATACATGACGGATGGATGTTGGAGTCCTGTGCGACCCGCAGTATTCTTCACTACAAAGATGGATGGCACCTTAGATGTGTGGGATTACCTCTTCAAACAGAATGACCCTACACTCAGTATTCAGGTGTTTAACGTTATGTGTACAGTTAGTCACGATCCAATTGCAATGATTATGGTATTCATGATGGCAAGGGGGAGATACTGTGGTTTGTTAAAAAGGTGGCAATAATGGAATCGCTAAACTCTCCTCGTATCTCCTCTTTCATTGGTAACAGTGTTTGGACTCAAACATATGACACAAAAAATGCCATCACGTGGTACAGACAAATCAATGTCATGTGATGCATCTGAAATAGACCTAGCAGCATGAAAATTGTTACTCCGAAGGCATCCAAAATAGACTGCTAGCAGTCCCTCTCTGGATAGTCGAGCAGGCGAGCAAATACGCGATCGGCGATCATCCGAGCGGCGAGCGAGCGAAGGTAATGCGAACCGAGGGGGCTCTGGGGAAGTGGCCTCTCCCCAGTTTCCCCTCGGCTCGTTCGCTTGCTCCAGTCTCGCCGAGTTTGTGTTTGTGATTAGCTCACCCGCTCGATTAACTGAAAAGGGACAGCTAGCAGTCTACATCCAAAATATTTGTGGGTGTCATGGTTTACTACGAGGAGTAGTATTGTCTTATCTGGTCCCTCAGTAATGAGTTCCAATGTATTTTGTTTATTTGATTTTAACCTGCATTTACTTGTGTGCTTTGCACAGGTCTGCGATGAATCTCTAAATGCACTCCGTGTTCAAGAGCAAGGCAGATTGGTGGCCTGTGGCTCACACTCTGGAACAGTCACACTATTGGAGTTGTCTGATGGGCTTTGTAACATACAGAGAAATGAAAAGGCTTCAGTTACTGCAGTAAGAATTTAACACCTAAACCAGCTTGTGACCAGCACTTAAATGGCTGTAACATTGTATATTATAGCACAAATTCCAAGTAAATTTGTTCAGATGCAGCCAGTGTAATGCTGTTGATACCAGGTGATACCCATGAACATAAAACAAAGTGGTCATGTTTATAATGGGTAAGGGACAAAAATTACATAAAGAGATGTGTATGTCGTGGTTCAATTTTATCCTTGGTTCAAATTTTATTTTCCTTTGTTTTTGGCTAAGGTAATGTACGATAATAAGTTTTAAACAAAGAAAAATAAAATTTGAACCAAGGATAAAATTGAACCACTATATCTTATTAACCAAGTTATGTAATAATAATGAGTTAACCATCTGCCTCACTGTGATAGTAGTTTGATCTGGTTGTCGTATCTTCTAGATGTTTGAAAGGGAGACGAAGAGAGAAAAGATTTTGGAAACAAGACATCGGGAGATGCGGTTGAAAGAAAGATCCAAGAGTTCACAAGACAAGTAAGAATACTGATAAGAAAACTGACAGGTTTAACTTAAGGGTTTAAAACAGGGTGGAAAGTATTGCGGGAGAGGGCGGAACTTCCGTATCAAAGGTATGGGGATGCTCATTGAAAATTTTGAATTAAACCCCTAAATGAGACCAATAAAATGAATGTTGGGGGAGGGATGAAAATGTGAGAGACTAAAAGAAAAATTATTGCATGATAGGGGTGATGCACCCTCCCCCCCCCCCCCCCAGGTCTTTCCCCTAGATCCACAATTTTATAGTTAGAGTGACAGGGCTAGACAGACAGGTGTGAAGCTTTGTCTTGTTTATGCGTCATTTAGAGAGGAAACTCACGAACAAGCTGATGATGACGAAGGAGAAGACCTGGTCAGCAAAGCAGAAACTGAGTTCTTTAAGATTGTTGAGGCTGAGAAGAAAGCTCTGGAGGAAGCAGAGAACAAGAGGAATGCAGCCCTAGCTGAGGCTAAACAGGCCATAGCACAAGAAGGAGTCACTCATGAGCAATATCAGGAAGGCGAGAGCGGGGAGAAGAAATCTGATGAGGTAATGGCACTTTCTAGCACTTTTGAGAACGGCACAATTCTAAATCAAAGTAATGGCCACTGTTGCTTTCGAAATCAGGGGAAGTGGGGAGCTCCTTCCCATTCCCCCCTCCCGCCCCCAAGCCAAAAAACTTGCTCACAGGCTATACTTGACTCTTTGTGATTGTTTAAAAACACGGCCACACTTGTTTTCCACAAAAAATTATACATATATAATCTAGTTTTCATACATTCTTTTTTTATTTTAGGTTCCTGCTGAAGACAGTTCAGAGAAAACGGAAGGCTCTGAAGAGCAAGCCAAATCATAAACTACTGTTTCCCTTCCCTACTATGACAAGTTATTGTGTCCTCACAGGACACTGTAAATACACTGTAATATTTTGAAGCGTCTTAATTGAGAAGTATCCATTCATGAGACCTTATACCTTATACCTCTAGCTCAGACAGTCAATACTTTGTCAAATACTGTTAAATTCATTTGTTTGTATTATGGTCAAATTGTGGTGTGAATTTGTACAGAAATGCTTTGTAAAAATTAAAAACAAGAAGTTTCTAGTACTTGTGCCTTTCCTATTAAAATGTGATGTAAACACTGGTATACTGTCATGTTGATAAGGGGCAAACCATCAGATTGCTGAGAGGAGGGTATCTACATTTCTGTTGTCTCTTTGCTGCTGAAAAGAGGAGAAAAACATTTTCTTTACCACCTTGCAGCAGTCTTTGTATTTGAAAGCACCTACAACCACAGGTGGCCCAAGCTCACTATCAGATAACCAGGACGTGACCATTGCTTTATGAGCAGCATTGTGTTACAAAGATTCGATTTATAATAGTATGGGAATGCAACAGTTTTGTTTCAAAACTTAAAACTTTATAGAATGTTTTGTGAATAAAATGGACTTACGCTGGTGCTGTGTTGTGAAAATTCTTTGTTGTTTGCCTGCTCCATGGGTTGATTTAATGCGGTGAGTTATTGATATTTGGGTGTTTCACCACTAAGAAAACGACTTTTTGAGCTTGAGCCACCTGTGATACAAGTGATCCCTTACAGAGTCTGGGAGATGTGAGCTGGCGCATACACAGAACTAGAACTACAGAAGTGTTTAACCCCCACACCAGCCCCAAAGAGCAAAACCAAAAGAGAATATTCCAGATTTCATTGTGCAAAAAAATGACAAAAATAGAGAAACAAACAGCGCCAAATAAAGACATTTTAATAAATTATTTGGGCCTTATAAGAATTTTTTTTGCAAGGTAAGTGAGTGGGGGTGAGGAGTTCCCTTCTGCAACTGTATAGAAGCAGGATGAGGTTTGTGCACTCTAGTCTGGAATTGGGAATGGTTTATAGAAGAAGCTACTTTATTATTATTATTATGATCGTTGGTTCTGGGAGAACCAACGATCAGCATTCTTCGACGTGAGGGTTTTTCACCCTAATGCTGACTCGTATAGGGACCTAGAGCTCCAACAGATATATCGCAATAAGAGAATGAGAAGAAGCGTCTATATTCGAGGAGAGTTTTGGACATTGAACAAGGAACTTTCACACCCCTTATTTTTACATCAACGGGTGGTATGGGAAAGGAGTGCTTGCAATACCATAGCAGACTAGCGCAGCTGATCTCCATCAAGAAAGGAGAAGACTATGCCAAAACAATCTCTTGGATAAGAGCAAGGACATCCTTTGCTCTATTAAGATCCGCATTAATCTGCCTTAGCGGATCGAGATTTAGAAGGAAAGCCTTTTGTGATTTTAAGAACATAGATATTGACATTGAAACCCAAGAAGGAGCCATAATGTAATGTTAAGAATTCTTTATTGCCGTCACTTTGTGAATACAAACGTCTTATATAAATTTTATTTTTATTGAAATTGTTTTTAGTAACACTTTAACGATATTTTATGGATTGTAATTATGAATATTTTTAGCATTCTAGTAGATTAATAATTATTATATATTATTATATTATTATATTATTATATAAATGAACTTTTATAGCTTTTTCCTGCAAGTGTACCGGTACATAAAATTGATGTTAAGGCTTAATCGATTTTTAAGAAATTTGTTAATAAAGTATTGCTTTGGTTATTAATATCTATAAACCATTATTATTATTATTATTATTATTATTATTATTATTAGCATTCTATAGCATTCTAGTAGATCAATAATTGTAGACGTAAGATTGTTTGACAATATGTTAATAAAGATTTCATTAGTTTTAGTCAAAAAAAAATTATTATTATTATTATTATTATTATTATTATTATTCATCTCTTAAAAAGTGCAGTTTGATTAACATAGGCAATTTGAAGCCCTTCTCAAATATTTAAATGCAAACCAAAGTAGTTTCTGGTTAGGTCTGAAATTGGGTAACAAATTTTGGGTCAGGTCAGAAACCGGGTAGGGAAAACCATGTTTTTGTCTGAAAAGGGTAGGGTTTCAAGAAGCGCACCCAACACAATGAGTAAATCAATGAGTAATCAGTTGATTAGTCATTGATTATTTCTGATAATCAATGAGTCATCAATGGCTTATCAAGCTAAGAGCCAAATTTTTAATCATTCATTAATCACTGATGTCATTGATTCCATTGACAACAGACCCATCAATATCATCTACAAATGGCATTATATTACCTAGTATTATGATCAAATATGAAGAAAAGAAAACAAATTGAATGTCACATGAATGTAATAGTTGTGCTCAATATAATAGAAAATGATTTATCAGTGAGTAATCAATAGGTAATCAATAACATTTAATGACCTAAATCAAGAGCATCAATGAGTAATCAATGACATTGATGATTAATCAACAGGTCACAAGTTTTTGTCTTTGATTAGTCATTGATTGCTCATTAATATTTATCCATCAAATAATATAATTATAATTACTCTAAAATTGATGTCATTGATCATCAGATTACGCTATACCTGGGATATTGAACAAGCTGAATATAATTGTGATTATGTACTATGCATATGGCGGGGCTTAAAAGGGTTAAAAGGCTTAAAATGGCTTGAAAATCAGTCCTCTTAATTCACAAACCGATTCGTTTGAAAAAAGGCCATCGTATGTGATCAAATGTTTGTTGACCGCAAGTCGACATGCACATTAGATAATGACAGAAACCCATTATTAAATGGGTTGAAACGTGCAACTGTCTCTTGTACGCTTCAAAACAAGCTTCTGATTATTCAATTTGCTAAGAAGTTGTTACAGCCATTGGAAAATCAAGATAAAAATATTAACCAGTCAATTCGCTAGAACAACTTACTTCCAATCTCGAGGGACCGAGGGGTTTCAAAATATGGTAATAAGCAAAAAATGAATATTTGGAAGCTGTGAATGCACGTTACACGTTTCAACCCACTTATGGGTTTCTGGTAATGACCATTGAGCTGCAAAGAATGAATTTAAGCTTGGAGTTGACTACATTATTATACCTTCAAATAATATTAATATTTCTTGAACTTAACTTTCTTTATAAAATAACTGAGATACTACGAGCGTTCTGATTTTTTCAAAAACCTATTAACTATTGTGCTGGTAAACTCATAGAAAACCGCGCAAGAGAAACTGTAAAGTAAACAAAGTTCAATTTTCGTTACCGCATCAACACACGCCTGAGGAAAAAGAATTTCACTACTCGAGCCGGTTTAGTGTCTTATTGCATATTGTGGTCTGTTAGAAGATGTGAACAGAAGATATGTTTCTTGTAATCAATAAGTTGCTGCTCAAACCTACATGTAAGACAAAAATTTCCCATGCTTGGAAGCAAAAAATGGCTTATCAATAAAAGAACGCTAAGCTTGTTTTAAAACTTACATCAACAACAGGAATATATTTTCATTTAACCCTATTCAGACTGGGGGGGGGGCTTTTCGAACCCCCCCCCCCCTCCAGTAAAATTGTAATAACTCTTACACCGAAATAGCTATGAGGCTGAAATTTTCTGACTTTTCCTAGAATTTATCTAGGGACATTTTGGTATCCATAACATGTCAGTGTGATTAACCACGTTGCCATGGCAACCGGTTTTTGACACAGGTTTTCAAAATATTAAAATATGGTGAATTTTTTATTTTAAGATCTTGTTTTTTTGACTTATAGTGCATTTTCTTATTAGAATAGTTTTTTCTTGGGACTAGTTCTTGAAAGACATCAAAAATTTTTAACATCAAATATTTGGGGGGGAGGGATAGGTAAATTTTTGCGCACTTTTACTTATAGAGAAAAATTTTGTACTATTTATTAAATAACGCTTCTAAGTTCATTGTTTTGATAATAGACATTAGTTTGATACGTGTTTTATACATCCTGATCCTTTTCTCTTTTAGATAATTTTTAAATTTTAATTTAAACGAAAAAAAAGGAAATCCAAGATGGCGGATCCAAGATGGCGGACAATAATTTCAAAATTATAGTTTTATCGCCTTTTCTTGCCTTTTCTCGCTTTACAAGTGTGTCCTTGTTTGTATTTATTATGTTTTAATATTAAAGAGATGATTTCACAGTTATATTTGATATTTTAAGTATCTGGATGGAAAAATATCAAAGAAACATATGCATCGGAAAAACAAAAATTACGTCACTGTGACGTCATAATTGGGTGTGGCAGGTCAAAACTGGGTGTGAGGTTTCCTTGTATGGAGATGAATGTTGTGTGAAAATTTCATGGTCCTAGCCTTACTGGTTCCAGAGATATGAAGGGGGGTCCGAGGAGCCCCCCCCCCCCCCCCCCAGTCACGGATTGCCTAAAAAAGCCCAGTCTGAATAGGGTTAACATTGGAAAGGCTTACATGCAGCGATGAAGGACAATCGAAACAACCTTGATATGTACTTTTTGTGAGTTCACTGAGCTGAAGGTTTAGTGAAAAGCTCAAAATGGATCCCAAAGAGCAAACAATGGCTTTCAAACTGAGGAAATTTCGATTAAAATTCATCTGAACGAAGTTTATAAATGTGCCTACAAATCCTAAGATAACTTCTAAATAAGACGAATTTGCACAGTAGAATTAAAAAGTATAGCTTTGTTGTTTAGGATAATTATTTTACGCCGATTCTGTTAGGAATGTCGTCATGCTTGTGCACGCTTTACTAGGAATCATGGGAAACACCCATGTGCTTGAACAATGTAGTTTTCCGGACAGAAGTACATTTGTTATGAAGTATTAAATGTTGAGTTTCATCGAGTTTGAATCTGAAGTCAATCTAGAGGTGACCTAAAATCCATTTAACCTTTCCCTACAGATTCCATTTATACGCTTTATCGTGTTTTGTTTTCGTGACAGCACTTTGCTTTCTACCCCAAGGTAGTCAATCGATAAAAATTGATATCTAAAAAACATTCGATAAATCGATATCTATCGATAAATTGATTTTAAACTATATCGACTTTATCGGTCAATCGATAAAAATCGATACTCACACGTTAATTTTATCGATTTTATCGGATGCATCGATCATTATAGAATCGATAAAAATTATCCTGTTTCCGTTGAGGGAGCGTTTGATTGTGACTCTTTAAATGTAGAATTCAAAGGCGACAATGAAATGATTTGTTGACAAGCACTGTACAAGAGACCAAAAAGACTGCATTATGATTTTCTTCCTAATTTTATTGTTCGATTACAAACGTAAATTATTTTTCCTTGTCCGGCTTCTCAGCTTCAAGGTTATCGTCTAAATTTTCTCTTTTTCCTTTGTTCCGGCGGTTTTGAAACCACGTTTTAACCTAAGAAATATGGGGTATGAGAAGTGATCAATATAAGGAATTATTCAAAAGTATTTGCATGATTAGCCTCCTACGCAGACACCTCTTTGAGCTCGTCACGCGATTAGCCCCCTATGCAGCATTTCGGCATAAGTATAAGGAAAAGTTCAAAAAAGACTCAGCTTGTGGAAAAGGTAAAACAGGCCCGCGCTGGCCAGCTAGAAGCAAATGGAAATTGTGGAAATAGAGCTCTTTAATATCTTTTGGTGTTTCCGTTTCAAAAAATGATACGATAATTCAGTTTCGTTAAATTCGATATTTATTGATAAAATCGATAGCCCTAATTCAAAAATCGATAATTATCGATTACTCACAACGAAATCTTTTATCGACTTTTATCGAATTTCGAAAAAATTAATCGTTTTTAATGATTTTTATTGGTTTTCCCGCGTCATCCGATGAATGTTATGAGAATAAGCTACTTGATCGGCACAAAACTACAACATAGTTCTCTCTTTCCAAACGCTTTTCATAGTTATTTCATAAAAGCAATAGAACACATTTTCTATGAGTTTACCGGCGCGATAAACCCACTTGGGATGTTGGGAGAACACTTGAAAAGCTTGTAAATCACGAGCCGCAGGCGAGTGATTTACAAGCTTTTCTCGTGTTCTCCCAACATCCCGCGTGGGTTTATCACGCCGGTAAACTCATAGAAAATGTGTTCTATTGCTTAAGTAACTAATGAACAGGGGGAACTTAAACTCAGGGGAAGAATGATTTTCAAGCCATTTCAAATTAAGGACAATGTGGGATCAATAGTAATAGTTATAGTGACTTAAATACTCGTAAACAGCTATTAGATTTATTACACTAGGTTAATAAAATGATTTCAATAATGCAAATTATATATAATTATTATATATAATTATCCCAGCTTGGCCTGAATCTTGACAATCAAGACGAGGATAAAAATCCTTGGATATGAAAGGAGAAAAAAAGGAAACAGATCTACAATTGATATTGCAATATTTGACCAAACCTTATTATTCTATTTATTGTGTCTTAACTGTACTTGCACACTCATAGACACTTTGCTAAAACCAAAAGTTGTAACTTACAAGAGAAATAACAACAAAACAAACTTGAAGCTTGGTCAGTAAAAATTGCAACCAGTACGTAGGTCAATATGGCATCTGAGAGCTAGAACTGAATCGCTCATATAAGGCCTTTTCCAGACTTAATTTCTACAGACTAAATTCTACAAAAAACTGACCCTTTGAAGATTTACCTCTGAACCTTTAAATATTTTGTTCTTTTTAAAGACATGACATTGATGAAAAATTGACCCAAGAAGGTTCAGACAAGACAACAAACAAAACTTTATTAGAGATATAAACTTAAATACAGTTACCCTGCAAATTAGCAAAAACGCTATTCGAGGCAGGGAAAAGTAATGTAATTGAAAATAATAAAGGTTAGACAATATAACACAGGGTTCTCCCTAAATTTCAGCTCAGCAGGTAAGGGATTTTTGCTAAGCGGTAAAGGGAAAACTGTGTGTCTTAAAAATTTTTCGGGAGCAAGCGGTTGCAGGCGGTAATAAGTGCTGCTTCAAGTGGTAAATTTTACCGGTTACCGCCTGATAAGGAGAACCCTGATAAGAATACAGAAGCTGATCTGTAGAGTTACAGATTGTTTTAAAGCATATATAGAGGCACAATTAATGATAGCCACTTTGGTTAATAAGAACTGCTCCACCACTACAGGTGACCTAGATTAGAAACTTAGGCTTTTGTCGGTTTAAAACTTAGTAATTAACCATACATGTAGACAGTATTAGTGCTTTTGACATGAAGTCTAGCTGCACAGACTCAAGTAGCTAGTGCACCCTCGGACTTTAATAAATTTGCCAAAATCATAACGCAAAATAACAAATTTCATTTATAGAATAGCATACATTATGGTAACTTAAAAGAGGTCATTCTATGTTAAATTAATGCCTGGATATCAGTTTTCGAAGTGTTGTTAGAGATGAGTCTCTCAGAGAGTTATGTTACAAAAGAATTAAAGAGTTTGAAGTTTTTAATGCATATGATTGTTTTGCATTGACATGCTGGCATTTTAATTTTCTGCATAAAGTATAAATAATTTAATTACAATTTCTAATATTTAAATGAGCAGTTTTTTAGTAAAAGATTTTGCTATAAAAATAAGCGATAAAAAATCACGACGTTTCGACCTCTGCGAGGTCATTTTCAAGTGGATGTAAAAAATACAGAATTAGCATAAATATATTACAGTATAAAAACATAAGAATGTAGAGAACGCTAAAATGTGGTAAAAATATGTAAATATAGGTGATAAAAATTACATAAAAACAATTAAACTAATAAATAAATAAAACCAAGCGTTAAAGGACTTTCTAAACAAATAACTTAGCGCAGATTGAGTTGCACTGTTTGTTCAGTGTTGGCTTGAGTTCTTTGATAAAAAGCATTTCAAAAATTAGACAATCAAATTTGTTCTGGCACTTCTTTAAAATCTTAAAACTTCGGAAACCACCTCAGACAGCAACATGATATGGACTTGAATGACATTGCGCATGTAATTTTTATCACCTATATTTACATATTTTTACCACATTTTAGCGTTCTCTACATTCTTATGTTTTTATACTGTAATATATTTATGCTAATTCTGTATTTTTACATCCACTTGAAAATGACCTCGGAGAGGTCGAAATGTCATGATTTTTTATCGCTTATTTTTATAGCAAATTCTAATATTTATTATAATTTAATGTAATTTCGCGAAATGCTGAATTAGTATGCATAATAGCTCCTTTTGAAGAACAAATGCTATATAAAGTCAACAAAAATGGAGACATTTTGTTTGAAACAAAATTAATTAACCACAGCTAATATGACATTTTAACAAATATAATACTTGATACTATATATAATTACTGCACACATGAAACAATATGCTTTATATATTTTTTCGTATTATTAGACAATTATCCTTGCCAAAGTGGATTGAATTTGGTGCTATATTATATTGTACTCTAAATCTACTGTACATGCATGCTGATCGAAAGACCAAAACAAAATTAAGCTTGGAAAATCAAAAATTTTACAATTAATTTTAACTGTATCAAAAATATATAAGGAGGATATAATATAAGCTGACTTTGTTCTTTTATAAATTAAATTCTACTTGACTTAAATTTCGTAAAGCGAAATCCAATCCTAAGGAAAACTTGGAAAGATTTATTTGTACAGATTTGATGACTCTCACAAGCATGGTATAATTTGTAATGGACATCCAAATGATTTTAGTAAACATTTGAACAAAGTAATATCAAGTTATAATACAGTCAAGGAATTTGAAGAAAGTTTCATGAGATCACATTAAAACACTGAAAGTTGAAAAAATGGTACAATATACATGTCGATTACTGAGTTTTTTTAACCAACTTCATGGTGTTTGGGATATCTCAGTGATGAAACATTCTTTTGAGTGTGTGATATAGCTTCACAAACTGGTTATTCGCTGAAATACAGAGAAAACAAAGGAATCTATGATAATTAATTATTAAGATCTGGTTTTAAAAATTGTAGAATTATAGCAAGTGGGCTTGAAAGCGTACAATCGCGTTTCAGGGTAAGCTTATAAAATAATATAAATAATAGGGTAAGCTTGTAAATTTTTCCTGCCGTCATTTTGTTTTTCACCCCCAGTGCCTCGATCTTGGCATTCAGTAAAATACAAATGGTACAGGTCATTCATGTTCCGTTTCCTTCAGTAAGGAAAGTCCAGTACCATTTGTTGGAAAATTATAACCGGTAATTCCATTCAAATGGCCCGCTCAAAAAGTGAAGTCATATCACTTGACATTTAAAGCAACTTCAAGGTCATATAAGCTTATAAGAGATAGCAACTAATTGATTTTCAATCTATCACAACTCGTTTTGTACTTTATTATCAATTAACAAGTACTCTGCGAGTTGTGAAACCGGGCGCTTTAAGCGTACAGTACACAAGAAATAAAAATATGGTCTTCAAGAAGAGTTATTAGGTTTTTGTTAAGCATGAGTCGACATATATTTTGATAGTAAACCAAATGAAAATCCAGACCTTTGAAATGAAATGAAAAATCCAGGCTCTTTTAAGAAGTGCATGCATTCGATTGAGAGTTAACATGGAAGATAAAAATATCTGTAAAGCATGCCAGAATTAAATTGATCAAACTTAAGTTTATAGCCTAGAAACACTGACAGCATCGAAGCTATGTAAGGCTTAAGCTTATTACTAGTTCAAATCGAATTTTCACCGAATTTTAAAAACGACGGGATGGAGCACACGTTAAGCTTTAAGTTTAACAACAGAACTTTATTCCTTACAAAAAAAATCCCCCTTCCTGAGCGATAGCTGCAAAGAAAGGACAACTAAATACCCGTAGCGTGTCATATGCACCCGAGCTTTCGCACATCAACAAAGGATTTGACGTGACAACATGGTTTCCATTGAGCAAATTTGATATATATATAAGCTTAGAAAATTACTTACCTGAAGTTGTAAGTTCTTACTACCGTACATTCTTTCGGATCTCCGAAAACAACAGACTAAACACTCGAGGGAAATACAAATTAACTAACGACCTGACCCTTCAACGAACAAGCTAAAAAGCCGCCATTTCTTTCTGATCTAACTACGCGTGTGATTGGGCAAATATGGTCAAGTGACTATCTGAAATGAACTAATTCGCCTCGTGCGTGGACCTCGTGTGTCAGATACATACTTGAACTGCATAAAAAAAGTTTTTTTGCTTTTGTTGGTATGTTCATTTCGATCAAAATAAAATAAAATGATCGAATACTGTTAAAGTTTTCAGCCCGCAAACCAGCACAGCATTTGTAGTGAACCAAGCGAGGATCCTCTGTTGAGTGAACGTATTTTTAAAACTGATAAAAACTGATAAAAGATGATGCGGCTTTTTTAGTACACGAGACGATTCGCAACAACGATTTTTAGCGCAACATATGGGTGAGCGGACGATTTTCTTCGCAATTTTTGCGTTGCGAAGTTTTTGAATCAGCTTTAAAAACTTGCAACACAAAAACACGAATTTTACTCAAGTTGTTTCGTGTAACATCTGTCGTTTATTTTGTCGCGCTAACAAAAAAATGAAATCGTCGTTGCGAATCGTCGCGTTTAACATCACCTCAAGATTCCATTGCTTTTCTTTTCTTTCAAAATTAACAAAAACCGAATCTTTGATGGTCATATTGCCTTTTCGAGCCCGAAATGTCTCATTCGGGACTTTCGAGAAACGCACGCCTTGCAGGGTTGGTTTAATTTGCTACATTTTCATATTGGACTGCGAAGGGAAATTGAATCGCGAAGTACAATGAAGCTTCAATAAAGCTTCAGTTTTCAACACTGACTTAATTCTGAAAAGGAAGTCAAGTAAGAAGAATTTCAACGTGGAGTAACCGTGTGTAATATACCAGGTTCTAAATTTATGTGTTGATCGACAACGGTGTTAAAACAAAACGGCTGTTCAACACAACTTGTTGAATGACCTCTTTCCGAATCGTTTTAAAATGTTGAACCGTGTTTTCTACTTGCAACATCGTTCAACATTCGTTAAGCAACAAATGTTGAATGATCGATGTTGAACCCGTTTATCATTTAAGACAAATTTGACCGCAAAGCGTCAAGTTTTTACCGGTACGAAAGATTTAAAGGCTCTAGGCTCTAATGTTGCTCTTTCCAGCAAGCCACATGCACACATATGTATTTGCATACAGCTGTATGTGTGATCGTATGGTTTCTCTTTCTCTTAAGCCGTGAGCTGGTAGTGTGAAAGAACGTAAAATTACTGAGCGTTGCTGTCCGCGTAAACTGGGTATATGTTCAGTGATCCGGTGATGTTCGAATCGGTTTGTCACTTGTTGCACGGGACATATTTGTAAATATGTTTGTTTAGCTTAGGAAGGCTTGACGTTAAGGGGATAAGTTTTTTATCCACTTTTAGTAGGGAGAATGTTGTAAAGGTCCATCTTTAATCTATCTTTGCCAACCGTGGGGCTTAAAATGTGCAATGAGAGAGCGTTAATCTCGAAAATTCCTAGAAAAAGGCTAGGAGAAGGAGGGGCTAATAAGGTGCACTTGGAAATAGTATTTTTGATTAAAAGAGAAATTATTCATATCAGAAGAACATGCGCTGTTTCGACAGTACGAAAATCAGAAACTCAAGGCTAAAAATATGATGATCGCTGATGTTTCGGACGCCATCCTGCGTATAAGGACACACCATCACTTGCCAAATGAAAATATGACAGCAGCATGGAATCGACTTGCCATCCGATGCGCAAATTTCAACTGTCGGAATCCGGACAGAACAAAAACCATTTTTATGAAGGGCTTGTCAGCCAGAGACGTTTTAAGGGAAATAGAGACAGCAGTTCGCTACCCAGACGAACCACCAAGGCTTCAAAACGACGGCCGTTACGTCGTAGTTTCATCGTTCGGATATGCGATAGGTGAATTGGTCACATTTGACCACCATGGCTATTTATGCACACGTCTCTTATACAAAATGAAAGTTGTCTACGAGCAACCTGATCATAGAGGGCGGTTCACAGTTGTTACTGCGTTCCCAATTTTATAAAGTAAGTCAAATTTCAATTATTTCAAGTTTCACTAAACCACCCAGACTCAAAAAAGTGAACTTAACCATTAACTAAGATAGACGTTCAATTAAGAAAAGTCCTGGCCGAGTAATCGAAGCCATGCAGCCTGTCGAAGCTCAACATGTGGCAGAGATCACATTTGTGGATGATTGCTCAGTTTCTGTGGCTTTTGGTGAGTCAAAAACAACACAATTAGATGAGTATCAGACTGACTCATAAGATGACATCTTTGATACAGAGGGCGCGAACATGTTAGAGCAAGCTTTAATGGACGAATTAAAGATACTGAAAAATAAGCCGTTTTTTGCTCTCTTCGTTAATTAGCATTGTTGGCGGGAATTTGGCGCCACCAGTGAAAAAAAAAAGCACTGAAGCATACCTATTTTTGCAATAAGGGACGGACCATTATTTTTTTGACGGGGGGGGGGGGGGGGTTGGAAAATTTTGAAATAAATTGTTTGCAGAGGCTATAAACACTGAAATAAATTGTATCAAGCAAAAAATAAAGAAAAAATTGTTTGCTGGAAGTATAGCAGTTGGACGGAGACACAAAATAAATTGTTTGCAGCAGGTGCCGCATATAAAAAAATGTTTGCATGCGAAAATTTTCCAACCCTCCCCGTCAAAAAAATAATGGTCCGTCCCTAACTGTGTAAATTCCAGCGCGCTGATTGGCTTGCGCTGATTGGCCTGATTGGCTGATTGCCGGCTTGTGCGCTGATTGGCGCTGGGGGTTCTTCAAACAGTGAACTCAGGTATGTTAAGGCCTGGGTCAGTTATGGTACATCCAAAAATTAAGGGGGGTGGTCTATCTCATAAAGTATGGAACATACAAAACAAAACTTGACAGTGAAACCACGAGCCGTTCCACTTGAGTTTTTAACATTTTATGACGTCATTTCTATGGTCAATAAGAGTACAGACCATGAAAAAATGCGGTCGATTTGTTAAATATACCTCATAGATAGAGGTGATTAATTGGGGCTACACGTAGTCTAGCCTGGACTTGTTTTGTTTTGGATCACGTTTGAGTCGAAACTGCGAGTTGTGTGGGACTTTTTTGTTGCTCTTTCGAGGACACGAACTTCGAAATTATGAACTTGGAATTATAGTCCGAACACAGGCTGTATGGTGTTCAACAGTTGTCACAAGCCTCCAAGTGTGTTGTAATCAAATAAAGTGGCGTTTATACCTCTTTATGCTAATTTCTGACGAAGGCCCTATTAATTCGCAATTTCTGTCACAAGTTTGGCTGTCAAGTCTCGTACCAACTTTAAAACACTTTAGTCCTGAACAGTATCGACACTCGTACAAATCATGTACAAAACGCACTCTCCTGTAATACAACAATCGTATACAATTTTAGCTCCAGAGCCACTTTCTTATTATACACGTGATTTAAAAGAGGTTAAAAGAGATTAAAAGCCGATGCTGATATTTAGTTATGCAACGCTTTCCCGACACCGGAGGTTCTCCTTAGAAGGCTGGTTTGGCCAGCCGAAATATTGTACACCTTTTAAATTTGTATCTACGTTGTATCGGTCCTTGCTTTTTTAGTTTTTTTCTCCTTACATTGCTGTCAGTTTTCTTAAGTTACCGGTAGTCGTATATGATAATTATATTTAGTAATTCCAAGAGCTAACACCGCCGCATATATCAACTCTTCAGGAACAATGCACTGCATTCACGTCCGTTACACCAGTTTTGCACCTTATAGCCGTAAACTTCAGACAAAAACACTTGGAAAAGTATCACCAGCTCCGCACTGGCCCTAATAGAACTGCGTTGTTACGGAACTGAGAGTTCACCCCCAAGTGTCCTTCCATCACTTAGGACAGATGATCACGGATGTGTTTATACTGTAATTATATTTAGTCATCTTAAGGTTAGTTGTAAGTTTTATTCGTATTATCAGCCCTATTATTGTACTTCACTTACAAAGAATAATAGTCGTATATATACACCTGATTGAAAAAATGTTGTCGGGTGTAAAGTGTAAACTATGAACGATAAAACCTAAAGGTTTTATGGGAAGTAGAAAAACTTCTTGTTTTCTCAGATAAATTACACATTATCAAAACACAGTACTCACAAAATCATCCTCTGAATCGTTTAGGAAGGAATAGATTAAACTGATAAATGAAATGTTAACAGGCCTTTAATATTTGTCTTGTTTTCAGAATTCCATCATGTCGTATCGTTTATGATTTATGCATTTTTTTGTCTTCGACAAAGTTTCTTCAATAAGGTGTAATTGTACTGAACCGACAAATTTAAAAGTAAATGCTTTCAAAATTCCTTAGCTAGATGTTTCAGCACTCTGTAGTTTTTTCTAATCTCTCTTAGTATTTTATATGATCATGAAGTCAGTATTGCACTGTCGTCTGTTTGCACGCCGGTAAAATTGTTAACGACATTCTGTTGAAAATCTAAGCGGTAACCTAGCTCAACCAGAAAGGAATCAATGTAAATTCTGCAACTATTACATTAATTTAGTTTCCAACCAACATTTTACGAGCACATGCCTTTTACGAAAGGTTCACTTACAGAACAACGAGTTTGCTGTTTAGTCGGATCAGGTCTAATGGATCAGCATTGATGAGCAATAAGGTCTGCCTCTACTAGCAATTTTTTAGATTTTAGATTAGCAAATTTTAGACTCTAGAATTGGTAACTGTTTTAAACCTTTTTCCATGTATATTTCTAGGTTACTAGCTTTTTTAATGTATCTTTTATGTTGTAACCAGGGCACCCGTTGATACCAGCATTTCAGCTGTAGGGTTTACCCTGGCTAAAGATTAGATTATTATTATTATTACTATTATTATTAAACCCGTTTGTTCTGATCAATTATTGAATTTTTTGTCAGACTTGCTCATTCAATTTTCTACCTTTTATTAAAGCCGAGTGTTGTGTTTTCTCGTCAGTTTTCTTGAAGTGCCTGCCTGTTGTCAATTAATTTTGTACTGAGTCGCTGGGTTTGATTGTTGCTGTAGTGTAATGCCCTACTACCTAATGAGCCTAGTGTTCGGAAGATTGGGCGACCACTCCCTACTCTATCGACGATAAATAGATTTACTTAAAATATAATGCTTACTTACCGTAGTACTTACCTTTGATTCCTTTAAAACGGATGTTTGTTGTTATTATAAATTGATCATATTTTGTCACGCTAGGCTGTTTTAGACTGTATTTTTCAAATTTTCCCCGCCGGGAGTATGCTCCTAGACCCCCCTGAGTTGACTCACACTGGCAATCAATTTACTTTCCACGATATAAGAGAAAAGAAGGACTAATCGTTTTCTAGGACAGGCTACTATAACTGAAAATAAAAGAGTGTATTGACGGGTTGCACACTGAGGTGTACTTTTGAGGGGTTATTCAGAGACCACTTCAAAGAGGAAACCTCAAGAAGAAGAAGAAGAAGAAGAAGAAG
Organism: Cladopsammia gracilis; assembly: GCA_022457155.1. Classification (NCBI taxonomy): domain Eukaryota; kingdom Metazoa; phylum Cnidaria; class Anthozoa; order Scleractinia; family Dendrophylliidae; genus Cladopsammia; species Cladopsammia gracilis. The sequence goes on along the minus strand of JAJGOT010000080.1, from coordinate 1,801,400 downwards.
AAGAAGAAGAAGAAGAAGAAGAAGAAGAAAAAGAAGAAGAAGAAGAAGAAGAAGAAGAAGAAGAAAAAGAAGAAGAAGAAGATGATGATGATGATGATGATGATGATGATGATGATGATGATGATGATGATGACCTGGTCAGCGAAGCAGAAACTGACGGAGTTCTTTAAGATTGTCGAGGCTGAGAAGAAAGCCCTGGAGGAAGCAGAGAACAAGAGTAATGCAGCGCTAGCTGAGGCTAAACAGGCCATAGCACAAGAAGGAGTCACTCATGAGGAATATCAGGAAGGCAAGAGTGAGGAGAAGAATTCTGATTAGGTAATAGCACTTTCGATGAAAATATCGACCTAACAAATCTTGGAGTCTTTGACCATCTAACGCCTAAAACCCAGGAAATTTTCTATGAAGCCAAAACGTTCAAAACCAGGAATCAGTACCAATACTGCTGGACAAACCTTAGGAAGAATGCAGAATCTAGAGCGATCAAGGTAACGGATATTAACGCGTTGGAGCAACTCTCCGCTCAAGAACCCCACTGGACTTACGATGCTACACTACTATTGACAGCTAATATCTCACGCAAAGTCTGAATGACTCGACATAAAACTGTAAAATCAATTTTAAAAGAGTTGCCGTATCATGGTGTAAATATTAAAAATTGCCAAGGACAATTCAATAACTTATTATCTGCTGCGTTACCTACGAAAAAATACCTTGAGAAGCTTTCAAGTATTCATGATTTAGATTTGTTTACTTTAAATGTCCAAGCAGACATAAATCCTGACTCCAATCTCATTAATCAACGCATCCAAAGTCATTATTACTCTCCGCATAGCTTCAGTATTTTGAATAAGCAACTTTCTTCGCCAAACAAATCGAACTTTTCTGTGTTTCATAACAATGTTAAAAGTTTAAGGAACAACCTAGAAAATCTGCAAATACATTTACTGGATGAATTGAAATATGATTTCAGTGTTATTGGCACTTCTGAAACAAAAATTACGGGAGAAAAGGGGTTAGATTTTAATCCCTCTATACCGGGATACTCATTTGAATATACTCCGACACCCCTAGCTGCTGGAGGTGTTGGCATGTAATTTAAATCCTTAAATTATCCAGTGATAGAAAGAACCTCCAGAGAAGCCTTCCAGGCTTTATGGATTGAGATTCAATTTTCTGGGCGCCCCAATATAATCTGAGGAATTATCTATAGGCAGCATAATTCACCACAATGTTTTCAAGATTACTTTGATGAAACACTAGAAAGACTCTCCGCCTCAAATAAATCAGTCTTTATCATTCAACATAAACCTACTCGGTGTCGAAAAATGCAATTATGCGCATAATTTTCTACTTTCATTACAAAGCTTCTCTTTTATTCCAACAATTGATAAACCAACCCGTGTCCATAATAATTCAGCTACGTTAATTGACAATATTTTATTAAATAGGTTTGATTTTAATATCATCCTTGGGAATATTGTTTCCGACATTAGCGATCATTATTCACAATTCTGTATTCTCCACTCTGTTAAAAAACAAATGTTTAACCGGAAAACAAAAAAACCGTGATTTCTCTAACTTTTCAGAAAATGACTTTATAGCTGATCTTTCCGATATCAACTGGGATTGCAGTGTGCGAAATAACGCAGATCGATGTTTCTCCACTTTTTAAAATAAGCTAAACAAAACTTTAAACAAACATGCTCCGATCACAACTCTATCCCGTCGCAGAGAAAAACAAATCTCAAAGCCTTGGATAACCCAGGGGATAAGGAAATTAATCAAGGTGAAAAATAATCTTTACTGTTCAGGTGACAAAGATTTGTATAAAATTTATAGAAATAAAATTTCAACTCTCTCACGACAAAGTAAGCAACTAGTATATATCAGGAGTAACCAACGAAGCCGCTCCACAAAAAAAGCCGCTCTGCAGGCTGTTATGGAGCTGGCTGGGAAATTAAACGCTGGAGAGCGATCTGGCTGGGATTTGACTCTAACCGCGTGTGGCTGGCTGTGAATATGATTAAGACATTGTTCCTGGCTGAATAAAAAAGCTCAGTTTGTTTTTCTTGGCTATCAGACTTTTTTAAATTTTAACACTAACATAAACCTGATAAACTCTGTCAGATGACATTTGAAAAACAGTTTTTAGTGCATCTCCGAATCACACAATGAATTGGATAGAAAGAGTCACACAAAATTTTGCTTTTAGCCTGTTTCTGGCTTCTATCAAACATCTACGACGCTCTCGTGGCGCAATGCAAGGAATCCGCATACACAATTCGTGGTCTGATAAAAAGCTGACATAAAACAATAGTTCCATTCCATTCAATTCAATTCAGTTCAACTTCAGTTAGCAGACACAGTGCGCGGGCCGGAATGGTGCTCAGGGTGGTGCTCGACTTGTAAACAACAACGTTTCGGGTTGATTTGATTCTTTTACACCAGATAATTTTAAGCATTCCTTTTGTTTCTTTTTGCAGATATGTAAAAGATTCGTCGTCACCAAAAATGTCCAGCTCGAGGACATTAGATAATTTTTATTTTGGACTTTAATCCAACCATTCTTGCAAATTAGAGTTAAAACACAACTTTACGACTTGAGAGGAGAAGGAAAATTCTGTTGTTAGTGGTAAATATATGTTACTTACTGGCCGGGAGGTCTGTATAGGAAAAAACTGTGAAGCCAAAAACTAGCTAAAACGATTCCGGAAACAACTTAATAAAATAAGCAGTTGATGCAAAGATTCCGTTGTATTTTACATTGCGGACTACAAATTGTGGACCTACCAAACACCCATTGCGGACCTACATTCTTACTTAGTGGTACTGTAACAACAACAAAATCAGCGATTCATTCCAGTTGTGGCCACACAAAAAATAAAGACAAAAACGTCTTAACAACGGACTATAATGCAGTCTTTAGAAAGAAGCAGAGTTAATAAAAATAACGAATGGAGGTTTAAAACGCCTTCAGTTATTGATGGAAGGTAAAAACAGTAAGAATCCTGGCTGGCAAAATCAACAGGAAAATAATTTGCTGGCTAACTTTGCCAAAAAAAAAAAAATATGCCGCTGGCTGGGAAAGCGGGATCTAACAAGTCCTTGCTGGCACAGTGAAATTCAAATCTTTTCCTTGCTGGCTTTGAAGAGCGGCTAAAGTTTTCCCAGCAAAGTTGATTATGAGCCAATAATAACGCGGAGAATACCAAATACCACGATATAATACACGATATAATACACGCAATAACCAGTCAATTTTAGAAAAAATTCGTTGGGTACTCCTGATATATTACTATGCCTATTTTAATGAAAATTTGAGAAATATGAAAAACACATGGGCTGGCATTAATCTTCTAATTAACCGTACTAAGAAAAACTCTAAGCCCATTTCTTCAATATTATCCGCCGACAGTAATAAATATACTAATGATCCCACCAAAATCTCAGATGTTCTTAACATCCATTTTTCTTCTGTTGGCCGCAAATTGGCATCCATAATACCATCTACTACTCGTCACTTTACGGAGTATCTATCATGTAATTACTGCGAGTCTTTCTTTTTCAATCCAGTGACTGCCCTCGAAATTGAAAATGAAATAGTTTCCATTTCTCCAAACAAAGCACATGGATTATACTCTTGCCCAACCAGAATCTTATGCTTGGCTAAGCACATTTTGTCGAAACCTGTTGCAGAAATTATGAATATGTCAGTCACTATGGGACAATACCCGACAAAGCTGAAACACGCTAAAGTCATTCCTGTTTATAAATGTGATGACGAAACTGATCCTGGCAACTATAGACCACTATAGACCAATCTTTCTTTTATCTAACTTTAATCGTATATTTGAGAAAGTGATGTTTAAACGTCTCAAAGCTTTTCTTGATAAACATGACGTTATCTTCAAAGCGCAATATGGTTTTCGGACGTGATAAACATTCCACACAGCACGCCATTCTTGATATTGTAAATACTATACAAAGCAGCATCGACAAACGACTGTTCACATGTGGAATTTTCATAGACTTAAAAAAGCTTTTGATACAGTAGACCACACAATTTTATTAAATAAATTATACCATTATGGAATTCGAGGGATTACTAATGACTGGTTTCCATCTTACTTATCCGGGCGTATTCTGAACTACTGAAGTAAATTCATGTATATCCAAAAACAAATAGCCTTATATGGAGTTCCCCAGGGCTCTGTATTAGGCTCTCTGCTGTTCTTAATATACATAACTGAACGATATTTTCAATTCTTCAAAAAAGTTTGACTTTTATTTATTTGCTGATGATACAAATATGCTTTATGCTGATAAAAATTTATTAAAGTCCCTGGAGACGACCATTAACAGAGAACTTAAATTATTTTGTCAATGGCTGGATGCAAATAAATTAACTCTAAATGTAAAAAAGTCAAATAACGTTATTTTTCGTACAAATGGCTATACGACACTTGAATGTAAAGATTATGTTAAGTATCTGGGTGTATTAATTGATAATCACCTATCCTGGAAATATCATATTGATTACATAGCATCCAAACTTAGCAAAGTCATTGGGGTTATAGCTCGTTTGAAACATTTCGTTCCATTTCATACCTTACATAGCATTTATCAGTCTTTAATGTTTCTTTATTTACGTTCTAATTCACTACGTTCAAACGAACGTAAATTATTTTCGCCTTAAACAATCTGTAAAACAGACATAAAACAGCAACAAGAATTATGATGGTTGGATTCTCACAAGCAGAATCGAGTTTATTTTAATACAAAAATGCTAATGGTCGATTTACAAATGGGCACAAATCAAAGATAGGCATCTGTTATCTTTCACAAACGTCTTCTTGTTCGTACATGTCTTTTGCAGTATTTGTTTTCCAACGGCCATGCAGCTGCAACAATTGTTTGGAAATTGAATTGTTAGTATTACAAACAACTAAGGTAATGTTCCCAGCTCTTAGACTATGTATTTCAGGGTGATATCCTAACTCTTAAGCGAACTGTATTTCTCAACATCTTGAATAGGATAATTTGCCTTTTCTGAGACTATAAATACTTTATCGTTTATGATAAGAGGTCTAAATAACGGCAAATCAGAACGGAAATCAATATAAGCTGCTTTTATGTATTTCATTGAAACACTTACCGGGAAATACTTATCATTTAACTTATTAATTTTGATAAGATTTCCTTCCCTGTACACGTCGGTTTTACTATGAGAAATCTGAATTGTTTGGTAATCCTCAGAACTAAATGCATATGGAGAATGTACAAATTTCATTATATCGGAAAAGACCTGAAAAATCTATCTCACAAATAGCAGCAATCCTAGATCCCTTAAATTAGATACAGACAGATAATATATTTATCTGGTATCCTTATAATCATGTCTGAAGAAACAGAGCATTTCTTTGTTACTGGTTTAGATCTTAATCGTTTCAGTATTATCCAGGGGATTAGAATCAGGTACAAATGTATGTATCCGCTATAATGCAGAATAGGCTAAAGTGACGGATGAACTAGATTTTGCCCGCTCCGAATAGAATGGCAAATAGACATCCAACATAGTGGGGGGGGGGGGGGGGGGGGGGGGAACGGTGTCTGAAGAGAAACTTGTTAAGCGTGGCATCAGTCGAAAAACTTCTTAATTTCGAAATTCTGTTCTTCGGTAAAAGTCTCCAGGAAGGACCTCTTAGTTGGATCTGTGAGCGCGGAAAAGAAAATAATACGACAGTTAGTGCAGCAATAACTAAGTAAACATAGTGTATAGATGGTAGGAAAACTTTACTTATGAAAACAAACTCCTCTCGATGCCTAACGTACATGTAAACAGCTACGTACAAAACGTGGCGGCCAGTGCCATTCGTAACCACAATTCTTTGGCAATCATACAAAGACATACAGGCCAGCGCTATTCATATACAAATAGGCCAGTGCCCAATGAGTATAAACATACAATTAGTATATAGGCCAGTGCCCAATGACTATTGTTTAAGGCCAGTGCCACTCATACCTTTCAACCTGCAGAATGCATATAAATCAACTCAGCCGGTGCCTTACAAACACTGGTGGCGTAACAATATAGGATTAGCCGGTGACATTGAGCGAAATTGTGATCTTTAGTATTTGGTGAAATATTGATTAAATAAATATTAGAAACTAATGAAAATACGACCGTTCGGCCATAATTTCTAGAAAAAAAAAATTTGGGAAACCCAACCGAGAATTTCAATTTTTCCCTGTTCCAAAAATTTTATTCCTATGAATAGTCTATAATCAACAACAAAGCCACCATAATTTCTGCAAAGCAAAGACCTAAAGGGGACAACAGTTGCGACTGCCAACTGCCAATATAAATAATGAAGAACCCTAGTTACTAAATACACTAGGGGCAGCACCAGACAATTTTCGCCTTGAAGCCTTTGAACAACGAAAGTAAAATCTACACCAGAGCAACCCGGATTCCAAAACCTACAACACACCATGGAATTCTGAAATTATAATAATTAGCAAAGTAATCAATAGTATGGGGCACCCACAAACTGTCCAGGTGATCAAAAAATGTGTTAGAAATCTGCCAGTCATCTGTATCAATGAAGCGGCTAACAAAATCAGCTCTTTCTGTTTCGGTACGAGGGATCCATTGTTTCCCAAGATGGATTTTATGTGTAATGCAAATTAGAAAAATCTGAAAGCAATACAATGTAAACCCATTTTATACTGCCGACTTCAACAATTCTTGCGGCGGATTGGATGTCAGTGAACCATTTAACACAAGAACCACTCAATAGAGTGGTGCAAAAGCATAAAGTTCCCTCCATGTAGAACTTCTATAATTTTCGCCATACTCCCACATACCGTGGTGAATATATTCATCATTTAAGCTCATGTGCGCCCCGAACCCGGACGCACCAGCATCAGAGTAAACCAAACGATTTGGAGTTTTATCACTAAAACAGTAACCGTAACAGGGGCTCTCCCCGTAAAGCCCAGAAAGGTTTGTTGCTCCTGCTCCTTTTTAAGACACTGTAATATATCATCTTTGTAAATAATATTATTGGGGCAAATAAATATTGATTGATTGATTGATTGATTGATTGACAGTATACAACATTAGCATAGCCAAAATTTTTGGTTCCAACAGTAAATATCTTTTCGAGAATACTCTTCTAAAGTAAACATTGAATCCCGATCTTGGACAGCGACTGAACCGACATGGAACAATGCCTAGACATAATTCTGCTGTTTATACCAACAACTGCACACGCAGAAATAATCTTTCCGCCAAATGAAGCCAACGATCTGGCAGAAACCTGAAACTTAGAATTAATGACATTATCGACATCGAAATATTTGCAACAACTCTATCTACGATCGGTAATATGAACCGTCGCATCGTAGAATTCCAAGATAGACACAGCCATTCAATAAGTTGACAAGCTTCCAAAAAGACTTATCGTTGCTACAAAACCAGTACTGGGAAGATATATATAAATATATTTATTTTTGGTTGATACCCTGAATTCTCCAAAGGTCGTACACGCTTAGTGAAATATGTGGAACTGTAGATAAACCGAAAAGTAACCGGCACAAAACGCAAAGAAACGGGGTTTTCCTAAATTGCAAGATCCCATGAAAAACCCTAGAAAAATTTAATGTCGATTAACAAAACTCTAAATGATGGCAACCGCTCTATAAATCGACCGTAAACATAAAAGAGTCCTTTTCAAAATAGCTAAGAGCAATTTACCAATCCTCATACTTGGTGCGTTTTATATATATATATATATCAAACATAATATGTTGGTGTCACAAGTCAGGTATATAGCTCTTTTACCAAAGGTTGGATAGAAACAGATAAATGATTGACAAAATGTGGCGGCGAGTTAACCTCGAACACGGCCAGCCTTCCGTAATTCCGCTATTGTTTTGCTAACAAACTCATTGTGCAATCTAGCAGACTTATTGTTAAGGAGTTTAATCTTACTAGGTTCCTCAAAGAAGGGTAACTAATAGCCGTCTCTAATGACATCTAATATAAAACTTGACACACCAATATGTTCAAAAAAGTTCCGTTCCTCTTCAAATTTCCTTAAACCGTATTGAAAGCAGTGCTTAGATTCTGGCACTCATATTAGACATACCTCAGAAAGCTCGTGTTCCAAAACAGTGATGAGATGGGTGATTACTTTTGTGCCGTTCCTGATGTAGCGTTTCCTGTTGATGTGGGAGCCATGATGGCCGGCGGGAGAGGTCCAACCTGATCTGACAATCTCTTGCCCAATGACTGTACCGAAAGCATTTGAAGCAGCAAAACTTGAAACTTGGAATAGATTCTAAACAGACTGTGAGGGTGGGTGGGCGGGAATGTAATGCGTTATAAACTCGATTAGTTCTGCGAGAGAGAGAGAGGGAGAATGAATTCTGATTCACTCTTATATACACATCTGAAACAATGGAATAACAGACAAACAATAGAAGCACGCTGAGGCGTGCGAACCTCGCAATGTCTTAAGAAACATCTAGTAACATGTGAAAATACATTTACGTTCTAATTCACTACGTTCAAACGAACGTAAATTATTTTCGCCTTAAACAATCTGTAAAACAGACATAAAACAGCAACAAGAATTATGATGGTTGGATTCTCACAAGGAGAATCCTACGAGAAATCACAAAGTAAACGCGTGAACATTGAACGCGAGTAAGAACTCACCAAGCCACGAAAAAGAAACTGATTATCAGCAGCATATTTCGGCTTCTTATCTTCGTTAGGTCTTCCATCGGAGTTGGCCTTTGCTTTCCTCGACTTCTTCTCGTCTTCCGGACCCGATGCCAAGTCGTCTGACTCGTACTCGTTGACTACTAGCCAGCCATGTTTATTCCTGTCGGCAATTCTGATGAACTTTTGCCTCATGTGAATAAGGGTTTTGCTTTCAGCAATAAGATTGTTAATTACTGGAATATCAGTCGACGGATTAATAGCACTCTGAATTTGGATCAAAATAGAATTTAATTGAGCGTTAAACTTGAATTGTTTCGGGTTTTCTTTGAATTTGTAATTCGACCGTGTCTTTCTCTATCTTATACTTCGATTTGCTTCCCCTTCCCTTCAAGCCGTGTGTTAAGATACGATTTAAACAAGCCAAAGACCTGCTGAATAATCACTGGATTCGCCTTGGACCGTCGGAGTTTAAGGCTGAACACCACGAGAAGATTAACCGCCCGTTGTTTCGTTTAACCTTTCCGACCTTCCGAACCTACGCTAACCGAAGAAATGTGCACCGCGAAAAAATTCACCGCGTGTTGAACCGTTTATACTCTCAGAATCGGACATCACGGTAACATAATGTAATGCGTTATAAACTCGATTAGTTCTGCGAGAGAGAGAGAGGGAGAATGAATTCTGATTCACTCTTATATACACATCTGAAACAATGGAATAACAGACAAACAATAGAAGCACGCTGAGGCGTGCGAACCTCGCAATGTCTTAAGAAACATCTAGTAACATGTGAAAATACATTTGTCATATGGTCTGGTTGTCTGGGGTCAGGTCCCACAATCATATTTGAATAAAATATTAGTGCTTCAAAAACGTGCTTTACGTATAATGCATTTTTCTAACCCCAGGGCTCATGCAGTCCCTTTGTTTGTTTCTGCAAAAAATTTACCTCTAAATTTGCTGTACTTTGAGACAGTGTCGAATCTCATGTATGATATCTCAAAAAACTCTGCCCCTGAAAATATCTGCAATAACTTTATCAGATGTAATTCAATTCACTCCCACAATACCAGGGCCTCTACATCGGATAATTTTTATATTAAGTATTCGCGCACGAACCAGCTGAGTAATTCTATTGCAATTTTTGGAGCAAAAGTATGGAATTGCCTTCCGCTTGAAATACGTAGACTCCCGAGAACTGCTTTTAAACAAAAAATTCGAGATCTCCTCTTTCCGATTTTCGACGCCGAAGACAGTTACGTTGACTCGCCCACTCTGTTGAATAAAATAGTGAAGCAGTAGCTATAACTGAAATCTCTGAAATGTACGCCGATATTGAGCAAACCATAATATATATAATAAGTTTTTCTTTTCAGTCATATTACTAGGAACTAATGTTGATTTCAGTCATATTACTGGGAGCTAATGTTAATTTTTGTTCTTATTTTTGACAACCCGCATCGATTAGCTATGCTAACTGCGGGTTGTCAATGTTGAAAATATTGTTATATTTATAATGAAAGAAAATTGTTGTTGTTGTTGTTGTTGTTGTTGTTGTTCTAGGACTTTTGAGAACGGCAAAGTTCCGAAAGTAATGGCCGCTGTTACTTTCATCACCCCTCCCCTCCCCGCCTCTTCCCCCTCCCCTCCCCTCCCCTCCCCTCTCCGCCTCTTCCCCCTCTGTTGTATTATTTAAGGTTACAGTGTACCTTCGGGGGTGTCTCCAGTATAACAGCTCTAGCGTCTTAAGATTACACTTAATATACCTAAACCCAGATATCAAATTAAAGCTTATAGAGCTGGCTATCTAAATATAGAAATCATTTGGTAATAAAATGAATTGTCGAATTTTTCACGACGTCTAAATTCGAACGTCCGAATCAGCTTTAAAACGCTATAACTCAAAGCGATTATTGTATTTTGCTAATTTGATTTGTTCTCGAATTTTCAGACACGAAGCGCTAAAAAAACGTGTTGGCGATTTCCCATATTCAATTGCAGTGAAAAGTTACAGAATATTTTTGAAAAAAGGGAGGAAAAAAAATTGGAATGATCGCACGGAAATGGCTGTTGACGAAAAAGTTTTCGGAAATAAGAAATTCGCCGACAGTTTTTTGTTGATTATATGTTAGCCTAGCTTCTGTCCAAATTTGAGGAAAATCGAACAAATTCCCTTTGAGTTGTAGCTCTTTAAAGTGTCCCCAGCAAGCGAAAAATTAACTTTGAGAAAACAGCCCTTAAAAAAACATATCGCTTCATAAACAAACTCCGCCCACAAAAGTTATACCGTCATTTCTCCGTCAATTTTCACTATTTTTCGATAATTTTGTTTGGATGAAAGTTCATTCTGTAAACTTTATTTTGACGCCAAAAACAATTTCAATAAATTTTCGATCTGAAGGTACACTGTAACCTTAAATGGTAAGTTATACTTTTTATCAACACAGTGCAAAAGGACGAAGTATTTCTGAGCCAAGCACAATTTTATTGCCAAAACGATATAAGTTCTAGAGATCATAGACGGTTTTACTTCAAGAAACCGTAGTTCACTAGCTCTCTGAGTCTCGTCAAAATAAACGCGTATATATTTCTTACATTGGTCTTAACATCCAGCTAATGATACTTAAAAAACATACTGCGGAGTACATGATATTATATTCAAGATATGGCATATTCTGTAGATATCTACCTGACCGTTTCCTGTAACGGTTGTCCTGTTACAGGCTAAGAAAAAAAAGCTTCATTTATTGACAAAAAAATACTCCATGAGAAATAAGAAAACTCTGAATGCTAAAATGAAGGGTACTTTTTATGCAAAAAGGTAGCAAAATATTGAAACACAATTTCCGAAGTTAATCCTTAGAAACGTAGTCCAGCCTCCATGCAGTTCCCCCGAAAATCGACTGACATTTTCGCGTGTTTTTACGGAAGCCGTTAATCTACGGAATGTTTCGGGTCACCCTCGGAAGTCTTTGTTCAGTTCTCGTTTCTTTTAATCAAGTAACAGAAACCCTTTTTTCCCGCTGACATTCGATTTCGCCTGCAAAACCCGATACCAGGGTACCCAAGAACGTACCAGGAACTAGATTGGCGAAAACGAGAAACCCTTTAACAGCTCAGTACAAGGATTACCGGAGGCTTTCAGAAGATTAACCGAGAATTCTGTTGGATTTCCGGTTTTGCCAGCGAAACCAGAAATCATTCAGCCTCAGGAGGAGCCAGATAAGGGAAAAAGACTCTAACGTCTTCCGAAGATGATCAAAGCTAGGCTACCAAAGGTTAGCCGAAATTCTCCGACGATTTTCGAGATGTCTATCAAACGTGATAAGACATTCTGCGAATACTTTTTTCGGAAATCTTGAGTATTATATCGCTGTATAAGTAAATATTACGAGCAGTAATTAAGATTTCAAGTCATGAAATGTCAAGCTATTCCTCAGATAAACGGTGTTCGAACGCACAAAGGTAACTGTTCTCCAGGCTGCTCTCGGTAGAAAATAAACACCAGCACAAACAGCATACCCAGGACCTGAAACAAAAAATGTATTGTTACTCAAGCACAGGGATACCACGTAATACTGTACAATGTTTGTCTCTCACCTGGATAACGGTTGCAGTGACAGCAGTGACTGCGACAACAAAAAGCTTTGGCCTTGTAAACTCCCACAGGACCACACCCTTGCAACCCTACAAATACAAATATTTAGTCACCAACTGTAATAACGGGCATTTCGACCTATAACCTGCAGTTAGCGGGATCTGTCCGGGGGAGGAGCTTTTTTAGGGAAGTTACGCATACTTCAAAGTGGAAGAACAGGCTAATTTTTACCACTATTTTATTTATTATTTTAACTTGTAAATATTTTTTTTTTATTTTTTGCCACAACGTGTATCAGTAATTTGATTTATAGGTAGGTCCTTATACAGAAAGTAAATAAGAAGCAAGGGACCGCGAACGAAAATACTGCTGGTATACGTAGGATCTGGAGAGATCTAGTCAGACAAAAACAGAGATTAAATCAAACAGAAGCAAGGCTGATAGTACTTGGAACATTTAACGAATTGGAATTGGCTTTCGCGCTAGTTTTTCTATCTTTTTGTTGCTACACCGTGCTGACGAGACCCAACCAGGTCGAAACAGCTGTCCACGGTTGCATTTTGGCTTTCAGTTTGGGCTCAATCAGGTCGTTGTTGCATTAAATGTTCTACGTGGTATCAGCCTTGCTTCTTGTCTTTAAAGCTGCCCCTATTGTAGGTTTTGGACGTAGTAACAACCTTAACCAAACTACGCAGCCTCACACGAACCCATCTACCTCTGGGTTCATATCCATGTGGAAAAAAATCTGTTTAACATGTTCCTACATATCTGACGGCAAACAACCTATACATTTAATTCTACAGGTGAAACTAGACTCATCACTCAACACATCGACTGCAACTCTAAAAACGTCATCTACATGATACAATGCAATCGTTGCCACTTAAGGACCGTTTTAACGAACACCGCAGAACAGTTGACAACCCAGCTAACATTTCTAAGCCCACTACAGTATCAGAACATTTCCTCACTAGCGACCATTCAGCTAAAGACATAACACTCATTCCACTCGAACGTATTCATTCTAATCGTGACGCTGTACGAAAAGCAAGAGAAGCATATCTCATCGATAGAGGTAATACTCTTGAACCTCTAGGAATGAATAAAAAAGATGAAATGTAATGCCGTTATTTCCGTTTATATCTACTTCTATTTATATGCTAAATATTCTTCTATTTTCATTTCAAATCTTTTTTGTAACGGTTTTTTTAAGCTTTATATCTTCAACGGTTACTTTTCCACTTTATATGTTATCATAGCATCATATTGCACCCTATATTTTAATTTAAATTGTAACGTCCTAGTTACCCATAGTCATTATTTGTAATACCCTGAAGAAGAAAGGCCGTGCCTTTCGAAATATTGGATAAATTCATTATATTCCTTCACTGTCGAATCAGCCTTTCTTTTTTTCGTTTATTGCTTCTGTTTGATCTTATAGAGAGAACTGCGCAAGCGCACGCCTAGCTATTGGGTCACCCTGCCTAAACAAAGCTTTTACAAAGACCATAGGGACTTTCAATCTAGAGGTCAGCGGTTCGAAGCCTTGTCTCTGCCGTCATGTTTTAGACACGAAATGTTGCACGCATTAATTTATTCCATTTTATTTTACTGTTGCATTTTACCTCAAAATGTTTGCACCAGTAACGTTGCTCCTTCGCTCTATGTAAGCCATACACAGGAGTCCTGAGAGAAGAGGTTGTCACACATGGATGTTCGACTGTATAATACATGGTTTAGATGATCTCATTTACACATACATACCTTGGTATAAATGCTATCGCGGGTAAAATTCCGTCCACATTGGTAACGTGACTTGGGTTCCTTACAACAGCTGTCAGGTACTATGGAGTCATTGCCTTTGGTGAACCACGAGTCTCGCCAGTCGGTGAAGTTGTTCCATCCACAACACTCTCCCTAAATAAACATTTGACCACAATTAATTAAGTATTTTCGCGATTGCTTCGGTTTTGCATTGACACTTTGTCATTTGGCTAAAATCTCTCGCGCCACTTTCTGAACCAATCAAAACTAAAACAAAAACCAATTGTGTCTTGCTCGCACGCGTTTTCCCACGCTTGTCGGCGGCTTACGTGTATTTGCTTCGTGTTCTGATTGGTTCATTTGATAGTCTGCGTCTGTTGTGATTGGCCAGATTTATTACTTTCAATGAATTTGCCGGCTTTACGACACTCAATGGAAAAAGTTTTGTTTTGACAACTTATAGATAGGCCCTTATCGTAGATGAGTACGCCACGCCAACATATCAGCGGTTCCTCGCTTTCTTGACCCTATAGTCTCATTTTGATGTTTACGCTCATCGTCGTCAGAGGATCTCGTAAACATTAAAACGAGACTGTAGGCTCAAGCAAGCGAGAAACCGCTGATATGTTGGCGTGGCGTACTCATCTACGATAAGGGCTATTGAGTACCGAAAGTAGTTTCGAGATTGCTTTGGTTTTGTATTGCTACGCTTTGTGATTGGCTAAAAAAATTCCCGCCACTTCACCATCGTGATTTGTTCGTATTCGTTCGCGCTCGTTTTCCCGCGCTTGGCTGGTATTTGTTTTGAGTTCTGATCGATTCGTTGGATTGTCTGTGTCTGTTGTGATTGGTCGAACTAACACGAGGCAATTTTTTCTCGCGACTTGCAACACAACACTGACGAAAGCATTGCGAGCCAAGTTATGCGCGCAATTCCATACGCAACTTGTCTTGCAATAGCTCTCGTCAGTGTTGCGTTTGCAAGTTGCAGGGAGTAATCGAAAATAACTCCTAGTTAAATCAGCTATTCCATGAGTCTTTTGCTTACCTTCCGTTGCATGTCTCTGATAGCATTAGAAGGTGCTGTTTTTATTCCGAAAACTTCACGGATCACATGACGAACGTCATCTGGAAGTGTATCCCTAATCTGAAAAAAAAGTGATTTTTTTGTCTTTTTCGCGTGTGATGGTCAGTGATTGCTTCGATAGACTACATTCGATACAATAAAATTAACTTGTTTGTGTTCTCTATGTACGCACATTTTAGCCAACATATTCGATAAACTAACCAATAAGCTGACCTCATTTTGTACCCAAAACGACACTTTTCATACTCCGAAAACAAAAGCCCCTTAATGATGTTACGAAAGTTTGATTCGACATTTTGCTCAAGAAAACTTAAGTTTTTAGCCTTATTAATTACCAATTTTTATGATGACTCAAAGCCTTCTGAACTGATTTTATCAACATTCCCTCCGAAACAAATGTTGAACTAACAGTTAAAACCGGCACTTTCAGCACAAATTCAGCAACAACATTTTTCGTTAAACAATTTGTTATAGATTTGGTTTTACGAATGTTGAACGAATGTTAAAAATGTTTAAAAGCACCTTATCGGACGATTTTCTTCGCAATTTTTTTGTTGCGAGTTTTTTATTCAGCTTCAAGAAACTTGCAACGCAAAAACACGAATTTTGCTCAAATTGTTTCGTCAGTGCAACATACCTGTCCTTAATTTTGTTGCGTTAAAAATCGTCGTTGCATGCGAATCGTCCTGTGTAACATTACCTTAAGGTGCTGTGACACGTAACGATTTTTCGTGTAACTTGTTTCGCAAAAAGGATTGTTGCAAAAGTTGCACGCTTACGAATTTTACGCGTAATACCTCCTCATATAACTGAGTTTTTTTAAGTTGCACGAAATGTTGAATCGATGTCTATGTCCTGCAACAAATTTCTTCAAGTTGCACAACAGAAATACGTGAAAATTGTTTCGCCACACCTTTCAAGTCAACCAATTACAACAAGTTACAGCGCTTTTACAAGACTCGTCACGTGCTGTAATTAAGAGCCAAACCCAAAACTGAACGTTTCCCACGCTTGCACCAGTTACACGCTTTGTTTGCACGTGCAAGCGCTAAGCGTGTGTTTCGTTTGCTAGTGCATGCTTCGGTTCTGATTAGCACTTTTCGTTATCAGTCAGACTTAGCTGTGATTTTGCCAGCACCTGACATAAATTATATGAAAGGTGCATTTTAAGAAAATTATTTTCTAACCTTGTCGCGACTTTGATATCCTACAGCAGCAGCGGAAATCTCCAATCCGAGAATCATAAGAAGGACAAGAAAGAACTGCAAGAAATAGAAAGAAAATATCATCAGTAAGTCGACTAGTAAACAAACTATTATTTTTTTTTAGTATTACTAAACCTTACTAAACCAGTCAGTTTTCGTGCGTTCTGATTGGCTACTTAATAGAGGGTTGAATTTCCTCTCCGGTCCGTTAACTACCAATGAAAACAAATTATTGTTCGAGTAAATACGGTACTTAAAATATATCGAGGTTTAACTTTGCTTGGCTAAATGTTTCTTTGAAATATTCGGTTAGACAACAACAAAAAGCCTGACCCGACCCACAGCAATTAATTCCGCTCTTTCGCTCTTCCCATCGTTCCCCGCGCTCCCATTAATTTTCTCTTCACTGTTCTTTACTGATAGGAGCCTCTGCGGAGGAGAGAGGCTTAGGAGTCTAATTAAACAAAACAAGTGACTTACGAGAATGAACAGATGGCTGTTTTTCTTTGAGGCTGCCCAGTAACCAAAGAATGAGACCAGAACATTAAAAATCCCAGCAGTGATAATGAGCTTCGATGCTGCGGCAAAAGGAACGGTTGGTGACAGAGCTTCATAAGGACCAAGCTCACACAAACTCCATACACCAACGCTAAACAGCATTAAACCAGATACCTAAAAATACAACAACGCTTGTCAGTTTATATCATTTCATTTAATCGAGTTTTAGCCCGGTTTTCAATTGAGTGTCGATTTGGTGTCGCGTTCCCCAGAAGCTGAAAAAGGAGACGAACAAGAAGAACAAGAACAAGAACAAGAAGAACAAGAAGAACAAGAAGAACAAGAACAAGAACAAGAACAAGAACAAAAAGAACAAGAAGAACAAGAAGAACAAGAAGAAGAAAAACAACAACAACGACGACAACGACAACGACAATGACAACAAACAAACAAACAAAACAAGGAGCCACTTTCTCAACCCGAATTGGAACTAAAACCAAAACCAATCAGACTTGTTTTCCCGCGCTTGGCGCCGAATTCATGTGGTTCTAATTAGTGATTTCTTTGGTAAATTTTAGTTTTGATTTTAAAACACACAACTGAAAAACCCTAAATGACCAAATAAATAAAGGGACGTGGAGGTAAAGTTGTTTTTAATCAAAATTAATGGACAGTGGTTGAAAATGAACGTGACGTGAACTTACAAAGAAAACGGCGTTGAAAAATAGAAACAGGGGCTTGGTGTTTTTTGCAGTTTTCTTCGAAGTCATTGCTTCTTCAGAAGTTCCTAAGAGGAAAAAAAATATTGAAATGACAAATGTTATGCAGAGACTGCATGAAATGAATGAAAACACTTTCTTGAGGTTTAAAGCTAACTGATTAAGGTGCTCTGAAATAATCTGCCACTTTGTCAGTATTGTTACTAAAATGACCTGAAATCTCAAGTCAGTCTAAAAATAAGCTAAAATAAAAGTCATAAGTTTATGCTTGTTTATAGTTATGGCAGATGTCAGAGGTCAAGCAAAAAAAAAAAACGGTTTAACCCTGTAAACGATGAACCTGCTAAAGTATTGGTCACTGCTAAAATTAGCACTTTTCAATTACATGAATGGAAACTAGGTTAGTATGCATAGATTTGTAATTGTGGTCAAGGCCTCTTTGTATAATTAAACGTTATGACGGTGACATTAACTTCGCAAAACTAATTCTCTGCGATTTTAGAGAAATCGTTGAAACAACTTTAATGTTTCTTTTCCCGTCACTAAACGTTCAGTTCTTTTTACTTTTCTTTACGAACAAATCACGAAAAAGGCGAACAGATACGGCCCGCGGCACTTGTTACATTTTGTAAACGAAAGTGAGCCCGTTTGACAGTTAAAGAGACGCAAGTATTAAACTTGTAGTAGTTTTCCTTCCCCAGCCTGTTGTATAGTAATCAGCTAAGAGCGCCCTGATCCAGTTTCATCGACTTCAATATTGTTTTCATAACCTTTTACAAAATTACATGTACATCTTCAGTTGAAACTGTCGAGGCTCTCTGTATTTGCTCGAGTTTAATACTCGGGGTCATGTTATTGGAAAATAAAGAAACGGATATGTGTTGCAAAGTATGATTACGTTATCATTTTTCACGAAAACGTTAATTTTTTTTTCAACCCTGCAAACAGCGCCATGATCCGACCTGACATTCAACAGTCTGGCTCGTGTATAAAACTGAAAAAGCCGTAAATAGTGCAAGATAAATGTTGTAAAAAGTCCGGGCAAAAAGTACGTCACCTTTTTATCAGGGAAAAAATATAGCAGGACAGTTGTCCCGGCAGTGTGTGCGCATCGACTGAGAAATAAATACTTACAACTTTTAAAATGTTCTCTCTTGATTCCTCGTCGTAGTTTGCAGTTTTGCAAACCTAGAATAAACTGATGCCACGTACAGCCAAAAGCTCGCTTTTATACCTTTGAGTTAAGCCATTCACTTGCTTCTATATTTGGCGCAATTTTGTAATCTTTTATTTACAGCGATTGTGCGAGCGAGTGAAGTCATCTCGTTATTTGATTTGTCACGCGATGTTTAACATACTACCGCAAAAAGACCCAATTTGACAATTTCTTGGGTGAAGCTAAGATTATATCGAAAGCCTCGTTTTATCCAAACAATGAATCCCTTGGATAAAAATGTCTTTCAATTGCAAGAGATCGCTTGGAAAATCAAAACAATATTTCAAAAAGTAACATTAAAAATTAAAAAATATATGTTCGATGATTTGTTTACTTTCATTTTTCTTTTTTGTAATTTAAATTTCAAATTATTTCCTTTAGCATGGTTCGAAGCTGTCTATATGTTTGATTAATATTCAGTCAGTTGAAAAAAGTGAAAATATGTCTCTTACTTTAAGTATCTTGTGATTTCAGTGAAGTAAGAAACTTTTTTTTCCTTACCGAATGTTTTATTCAAGTATGGCAGGCGAAAAGCTAATTACAGAGTCAGTGGAGAACAATTTGACGAAGCGAGAAGAAAAGTTTTGAAGCGCATACACCTAATTCAATAAAGGTTGCTTAGGTCATTGGGCATTGGGCATTGGGAAGCTATTGTTTGGCGGTCACTCAAGCAAAGCATTGCATTGTGTTCCATGTGCCCAAATGCCAATGCCCAATTACCAATGACCAATTCCCAAAGCAACCTTTATTGAATTAGGTATATACGGAAGTGTTTGTTTGATGTTTGTCTGACGCTTGTCTGACACTGTTTGAAACAAAAACATTTTATGATTTCATCCACAGACTTACAAGTTAGAACCACCTTGTACAGCATAATAACAGTACACGGCTTAAAAGTACGGCTCAGTAGCTTTCATTTGTGGTTCAACACTTCAGGATTTCATCCACGGACTCAAAATTTAGAACCACCTTGTACAGCATAATAAACAGCACCACAGGAAAGTACTGCTCAGCTTCTACGTAGTACCAGCCTTGCTTATTTTATTTGTATTCACATTTTTGGCTGATTAGATCTTCTCTAGATTCTACGTACAC
Source organism: Cladopsammia gracilis (assembly GCA_022457155.1). NCBI lineage: Eukaryota > Metazoa > Cnidaria > Anthozoa > Scleractinia > Dendrophylliidae > Cladopsammia > Cladopsammia gracilis. Next base: position 1,781,481 of record JAJGOT010000080.1, on the reverse strand, counting down.
CAGCAGCATTTTTTTTCGCGGTCCTTTGCTACTTTTTTATGCACTTTATGTGAGTGTCTGCACCGGAAGGGATTTTAGCGACGAGAAACTTTTTGTCGCGTCGCGTGTCGACTCGTGTGATAGCAACACTGAAGAATGTTCGCTTAACCGGCTGTAGCTTCATGTCTTTATAAGAACGCAATTTGTCATTCAGAAATGTTAGGTGTATTATGTTCAGGTAAATAAAAGTCAAACAACCAGGGTTGGGTCTCGTATTGATAAAACCACCGTCAGGGTCAAACTATACGAATTCTGAGGGATGGGGGCCTGGGTGACTTTGAAAAGATATATCCTGCAAGCCAACTGCCTTTCAAGCAACGTATCCTGTAACCGCGGAAGCTGGACTTGAAGCTTTTTTTACCAAAGAAAATTTTAGCAGCGACCAGCTAAAGTTAAAAATTTCGAGCACACAAATAAACTCGCCACCGCCTTAGAAGTCTAACGGTTCGTTCACCTCTTTCACAAGCCATTTTTCTGGAGCTTATTTCTTTACGAGAGAGAGAGGGCGGCGTTTGTTGGTTAAAGGGGAAACACCGGGATTTAAAATTTTGTGTCCTCCATCCAAAGAGCAACTTTCTGTTACAAACCCCACAACCACCTGCATAATGATTGGTTACTCTCATTGTCTATCAGTGCCCCCTTCTATAGATTTCAACCACCCTTATATTTATCAGCACCCCCCTCTGAAATCTGCCTCTGACCCCTTTCCATTTTTCCATTTATTATCAACTTTATGTGTGTTTATGTTTGAAAAGTGTTTCTTGTTCCTCTACAAAGGCATCTGGACTGTTTGTGTCCTTGACCACTCAATCAAAACATTTATGCAGAAGTTTTTACCCACACAATTTTATTGCCAACAATTTAAATCAGATACAAATATGAACCCGTATGACAGGCTTATCTGGTTATAAAACTAGCTGCTTGACTACATGACTATAAATCTAGACTAAAAGCAGGTTGAAGACGTTAAACTTGTTTTCAAATTACTGAATAAACCCAGCCTAACAGCAAGCTTAACTTGTTTAATAACTTACTAGCTTCTGTATAAATCCAGTATTAAACCTGTTACTACAAGTTTTTGTTATAAAACTAGCTCTTATTCCACTAGACTATATAATATATATCACACTTCTTGTACCTCCTTCACCTATAATCGGTGTCGGATGAAGTGGGTGGCAATAACACACTAAAACACTAACCGCATTATTATTATGAAATAGGCAACCTAAGAAACGAGGTTTCCCAGGTCGACAGCCTCAAAGCCGATGATAAACGATTCAACATTAATTTTGTTGATCAACAGATGTTGCAACGACTGTTAACCCTAAGAGTGATCAGCATCAAATTTCTCCTTGCAATATCAATGCATTATCAATCAAAAAGGTCATGAGAATTTAGGACATGATCACACAAGATGAGGTCTCTTGATATCCAAACAATTTCTTCCCACTACTTGTATAGGAAATGTATAGGACTACAAATGAGAATTTTAATTTTGATATTAGGCTAAACAAATGTGATCAATGTTGAAACAGGCCATTCAACATGTTGAACGTTGATGAACGAAAATAGACACGCTCTATTCCGTTCAACAAGTTGCAATTTGTTGAACAACCTCAGTCAATAGTTTTAAAACGTTGAATGTGTTTTTTGCTTATTCAACAAGTTGCAGCATCCTTCAACATTTGCTGAGCAACAAATATTGAATCATGTATCATTATTCGATAAAGCCTTGTCTGTCTCAGCAACAGACTGGGAAATATTTTGTTTCATTGCCCAATACACATTTTAATTCAAAACCAAAAATCATTGCTTTACATAATGCTTTCCTAAATATTATAGCATTTGCTAAATGAGAAAACTGTCTACCATCATTGACATAAGGCATTTCATTCAATTTTCGAAGAACGTTGCATGGATGGGAGAGGGAGGGACAGGCTTTAAAACAGACAGTGTTCCAAGATATATATGGTCAGTGATTGCAGCTTTCAAAAACAGAGAAATCTGTAGAGGCTAAATAAGTAAGGCTAAAGAGTAATTTATCAAAAAGACTTCAAGTAATATATCAAACACGAGGAACAGTGTTTCATCAGATTTCCAAACACCGAGAAGTGGGTTGGAAAAACGAGGCAAAGCCGAGTTTTTTTAAACCCACTTCAAGGTGTTTGGAAATCTGATGAAACACTGTTTCGAGTGTTTGATATAGCTTCTCAAACTGATCGTTAAATGCGGAGAAAACGAAGGAATAAAATCGCCAAAATCTATGCAAATTAAGAAGCGATTTCAAAACCTCCTTCACGGTAGTGATTTCCTTTGTGTTCTCGTCATGAATTATTAATGAGTTTGAGAACATTCGATAACAGTTAACTCTCTCTGCGACCAATCATGTAAGTGATCATTTTGCTTCAGTGAACATCGATCTTTATGAAATCCAGAAGTTTTGAAACATTTCTCTCTCATTAGTCATAACCGACTGCCGCCCATATTAAAGGGACTACTTTTTTAGATTTTTAGTTTTCTATTTCGTCAAGAATTATCGATTTAGGTTGCCTTGATGAAACGAATCAAATGGACTACAAGGCCTTAAGCTCTACAAGAGAACTGTAAGCTACACCTCTGACTGATAGGGTTAAGTGTTACTAAGCTAATATGGAGCTACAAAAACAAATTGCAAATTGCACTAAGCTAAAGAACAAAGTTATTACTGGTTTTATAGAGCGTTTTCATATGACGTCATAAAAATTCAAAAATCTAAAGTATACATCCTACAAAGCTGTTTCTAACATGGTATATGGATACCAGTGTTATAATCTTTCACAAAAAGTTTCAGGTTTTAACGATGTTTTGCTTCCGATTTATAAAGGTTTTAAACGTGTCATGCAATCCGTCACGCTATTTCAAATAAGCCGTGAAAATCAACAAAATTGAACCAGTTGAAAGTTATTTTTGAATTATAGATGCTTATGAGCCGATTTAATGGCACTTATAGTGAATACAATATTTTGTGATGAGAGTTTTGGTGTAATTAAGGCTTTGAATTTTTGGCCGCCATGTTGGTGTACCAAAGTGGTACACCAAGATGGCCGCTCCATACATTTCTTACTAAAAATGTCTAACACTCGTTCGCCTATAACTCTTGAACTAAATGCTCTTGCGTTTCAAAATTTGGCCCAGATGTGTAGTTTTACACTCTCTACAATTCCATAAACATTTTGGAATCGAAAACGGCTTCTGAATTTTGATATGACGTCAGTGAAAACGCTCTATAGTAGCTAATACTTGTAAACAGTTATTAAATGGACTACTCTCAGTTGCAAATAGTTTCAAGACTTATGCGTAAGTCCCTTCTTGGCCAATCTTGCAGATCAGGACCAGGGCAAAAATCATTCCAAGGATCTGAGGAGAAGAAAGAGCACAGAATTAGAATTGATATTGTAATAATTGACTTAAGGTGGTTCGATACAGTTTTCTGGAGACCATACCAACATTTTTCAATCGGCTTTTAAGCGATCAGATCAACGTGAAATTTTCACCACTAACTTGTTTTGAATTGAAGTTTGGCAAAATGTATTTTCTGGTAAAATCGATATTACCATGACAACGATAAACAAGAAACTTAGAAATCAGTCAAAGTGAAATTTAGCGCGTTTAAGATCTCGCATTGAAAATCCCACATAGACATCTTAAAATATGGTATATGGCATATATATTTTGAAAGAATAAAAAAATTCTGTATGTTTGAATTAAAATAAATCGCAAGAACATTTTAAACCGTACTTTTTGTATAGAAGTAATATATGAACCATGAGATTAACACTTGTTTCGTGAAATTACTTCCAAATAGTGTCATAATGTAGCTTCATGTTATGTTTGCACGCCAGGAAAGTTTTGTGTACTTTCTCCTTTGCGATCTTGAGAACTACCATTTTTCCTAACATCGCTCCGTGTGTAATTTTTGGGTAGTTTTCGATTTCGATCGATTTTGCGAAAATCTCAGAAACGGCTCTATGGATTGTTTTAAAAAAATCACCACGTATGCTTGGTGATGTGAAAAATATTATCTCAAAGTTTCATTGGCATTGATTTATTAGAACACCTTGAAATTTAAAGATGAAGACGACGTTCAAAGTGGCCGATAGTTGGCGTTACAAATTCGGCATGGTTGTTGACTTATGCTAATGATTTCAAATCAATGCGCACCACATTCCTCCATGATTAATACATTTCATTGTAATCTGCTTTGCATCTATTACACGCAAATCGTGCCTCGCGCGTGTTTGTTAACGTTAGGATCATGTGCACTATAATTAAGCCTATCATTACATAACTATTATTATTTAACGTTCCTGAGTACATGTAAAAACCTAGAATTATTGCATTTGTGACTGATAGAAACTTTTAACAACATAGCCCGGTGCAACATTTAGTGTTGTCTTTCTTCAAAAAAATTGATTATTTTACAAAGGATTTTTTTGTCCTTTGTCACTCGTGGTGGTGCTTTTTCTGCTGCTAGTCCTGATTTCTTTCCTGATTCACATCCTGAGGTCTCTTTTTATGATTATTTTGCGCAATTAATGCCCTTTTGCGTTTCAAAGACGTTTTCACAGCAGGCATTTTGAACGTAAAAGAAAACAGTTGCAAAGAAATTTGCATTATAGAGCGCACAATGGATGTATTAATCACTGAGGAATGTAGCGCGCATTTTTTTAATAAGCACGCGCGAGGCACGATTTGCGTGTAATAGATTCAAAGCAGATTACAATGAAATGTATTAATCATGGAGGAATGTGGTGCGCATTGATTTGAAATCATTAGCATAAGTCAACAACCATGCCGAATTTGTAACGCCAACTATCGGCCACTTTGAACGTCGTCTTCATCTTTAAATTTCAAGGTGTTCTAATAAATCAATGCCAATGAAACTTTGAGATAATATTTTTCACATCACCAAGCATACGTGGCGATTTTTTTAAAACAATCCATAGAGCCGTTTCTGAGATTTTCGCAAAATCGATCGAAATCGAAAACTACCCAAAAATTACACACGGAGCGATGTTAGGAAAAATGGTAGTTCTCAAGATCGCAAAGGAGAAAGTACACAAAACTTTCCTGGCGTGCAAACATAACATGAAGCTACATTATGACACTATTTGGAAGTAATTTCACGAAACAAGTGTTAATCTCATGGTTCATATATTACTTCTATACAAAAAGTACGGTTTAAAATGTTCTTGCGATTTATTTTAATTCAAACATACAGAATTTTTTTATTCTTTCAAAATATATATGCCATATACCATATTTTAAGATGTCTATGTGGGATTTTCAATGCGAGATCTTAAACGCGCTAAATTTCACTTTGACTGATTTCTAAGTTTCTTGTTTATCGTTGTCATGGTAATATCGATTTTACCAGAAAATACATTTTGCCAAACTTCAATTCAAAACAAGTTAGTGGTGAAAATTTCACGTTGATCTGACTTGGAGAAGATCGCTTAAAAGCCGATTGAAAAATGTTGGTATGGTCTCCAGAAAACTGTATCGAACCACCTTAAAAGATATTATTCCTGTTAGATAAACACGTGTTTATCGTAGTTTAAAATCTAGGTGTGCCTGCGTGCACGTAATTGACATCACATTTTGATTACTGATATATTGTATTGTCATTTAGCGAGAGAGATCATTTTGCGAGCGAGGTCGTAGCAAGCACGCAATCTTGCACTATTGTTACCTCGATTCGGTATTCTGTGTTCTGTGTACTGTGTTATCCGGAGATAGCAGAAGAATTCGATTTTTCAAAGTGGGCTGAAGCTAATGGTATAACGACGAAGACCGCTGATATCCTAAAAGAACAGGACCTTCACGTCTCCGAAGCGCTTGCTTTGTTAACAACAAGTGACATCGCCGAGCTGAACCTCACGAAAGGGCAGACAAAGCTCCTAGAAAAAGCGGTATCGGCACTCCGACCAAAAGAGAAACCCCATAGCAAAGGGCTACCTTCCACGCCCATTACTACGACCAGTCTGGCAAAAAACCAAGGCCTGGAGGAGTTACTCCAGAAACTTGACGATGGCGGTGGGCTTGACGCTCTGATAGCTTGTGGAGGGCTCGATGAACATCAGCTCAATACACACCTTAATACGAGTTTACCAGCCGAGACAACGACTGATTTCTCCAGGGTTGACCTCAATCCTCATGTCTACCTCGGGAAGCCGAGTACAGGTACAAAAAAGGAAGATAAACCTCTCCTTATCCCTGATTTTATTGATTTATGTGCAGGGATTGCCGAGCCTGAGGAGCAAGAGATAGGCTCGGGTGGCGGAGCGCAGGTAATTGTGTGAGCTTACAAGAAAAAGTCACCGCCTCTGGAGTCTATTTCCCTCTCTCAATGGATGGGGGCAAGTGTCAAAATCTTAAATGTGCTGCTGAGCCAGAAGCAAATGCACACAACAGCAGTCCAGGATTACCTAGCCTATATGGTTAAAATCCCGGAGTTAATTGAGGATCACACCTGGCAGTCAGTCATACTCTATGATAACGAGTACCGAAAGCTGCAACACCGGCATCAGTTTCGCTGGGCCAGCGATTCCCAACATTTGCACACCAGATTTCTTAAAAAGCGGCAGTCGTTACCCGTTAGCGGGTTCACCAAGCGCACCGGGTCCGCAGGAACGGGAACAAACACACTCCGATCTTCAGCAGAAATGCTGATTTGTCGCCTTCACAACTCCCCAGCCGGGAGTCATTGGCCTCGTTGCAAATTTCAGCATCTTTGCATTGTCCCAGGATGCAGGAAAATGCATCCCGAGTTTACCCATACTCCAAGCCTGGCCCAAGCACAGTCGCGAACTGATCGTGTTTGACAAATACCGAGAGACCTTCACCCCTCCTCATTAAACATTGACTGTTGGAACACTGAATTAGCACAGGACCGCGACAGAGACTTTTTAATTAATGGAGTTACCACTGGCTTCAAAATTATCCCGGACAATTTACACTTGAAAGACGTCACTGTTGATAATTACCAATCTGCAACGGATCCGAATGTACGTGATCGGGTCGAAAAGCAAATACTGTAAAAAGATATTATTCTTACTATTTATTTTAAACTAGATAGCAACAGTCACATCAAACTGACAGAAGTACATGTAAAGTTCTGGCTGTTTTGTGTTTGTTAAATTGGTCATCAGTGGTGAGTAAGCCAGACTGTGACAGAGTTATTTAGTCAGTATGGTAGTTGGTCTACATGTGAGTGAATCAGGTTGGAAGTCTGACAATAGACAAGGAGGTCCTTCATACAGTGACTAATTGAGTCAGTCAGTCAGCTGGCTAGTTGACCAGCCTAGTGAGTCAGTCAGTCAGTCAGTCAGTCAGTCAGTCAGTCAGTCAGTCAGTCAGCTGGTTGATCAGCCTAGTGAGTCAGTCAGTCAGTCAGCTGGCTAGTTGATCAGCCTAGTGAGTCAGTCGGTCAGTCAGTCAGTCAGCTGGCTAGTTGATCAGCCTAGTCAGTCAGTCAGTCAGTCAGTCAGTCAGTCAGTCAGTCAGACAGTCAGTCAGTCAGATGGCTAGTTGATCAGCCTAGTCAGTCAGTCAGTCAGTCGGCTAGTTAATCAGCCTAGTGAGTGAGTGAGTGAGTGAGTGAGTGAGCCATCCGGCCAGTCAGTCAGTGAGCAGTCTAGTTAATCAGACAGTCAGCCTAGTGAGTCAACCAGTCATTCAGCCAGCCAGTCAGTTGGTTGGTCAGTCAGTCAATCAGTCAGCCAATCAGCCAGTCAGTCAGTCAGCCAGCCAGCCAGCCAGCCAGCCAGTTGGTCGGTCAGTCAGTCAGTCAGTCAGTCAGTCAGTCAGTCAGTCAGTCAGTCAGTCAGTCAGTCAGTCAGCCAATCAGCCAGTCAGTCAGTCAGCCAGCCAGCCAGTCAGTCAGTTGGTCAGTCAGTCAGTTGGTCAGTCAGTCAGTCAGTCAGCCAGCCAGTCAGTCAGCCAGTCAGCCAGGCAGTCAGCCAGTCTTGTAGTTCAGTTATGCTGCTCCCTAAGTCTATTAACATGTTTTTGCCTTTGCGGGGAGATAAATAAACTCTGCCTCGTTCTATTCCTTAATTTTGTAAACGTTTAACTCGAAGTTGCAATTGACTTGTCACAGGACTCCATCTCTCCTTATTCCATACTTTGTCTTGGCATCTTGTTTGATTTCATTTGCAATGAATAAATAGACATGTATAAACAGTGATATGAGAGGGTTGTCCAATATGCGGACAAATTTATGCATAGCATTGTATTGTATTATATGACAGACCATAACAATAGTTTAACAATACATTCTAGAACGGCACATATACAGCACAATGTATTACAATGTTATGCATAAATTTGTCCAAGTATTGGACAAGTTGGGGATATAAAGGGGCAGTTTATCCCTTTTACTCTCATAGTCAATATTATGGAGACATGTGTAATGAAGTTCTAACGTTTGAGTCTGTGGACGAAGTCCTATGATGTGACCTTTGGCAGTACTTTTGCATGGTACCATTTGTTCTAACTTTTCAGTCTGTGGATGAAATCCTATGGTGTGACCATTCAAATGAAACCTCTTCAGCAGTACTTTTGCATGGTACCATTTGTTCTAACTTTTGAGTCTGCTGATAAAATCCTATGGTGTGACCATTCAAATGAAACCTCTTCAGCAGTACTTTTGCATGGTACCATTTATTCTAACTTTTGAGTCTGTGGACGAAATCCTATGATGTGACCTGATTCAAATGAAACCTCTTCAGCAGTACTTTTGCATGGTACCATTTATTCTAACTTTTGAGTCTGTGGACGAAATCCTATGATGTGACCTGATTCAAAAAAACCTCTTTGGCAGTACTTTTGCATGGAATCATTTGTTTTTCAATATTTTACAAAATTAAATTTGAGATTTTTCTTGAATTATTTTGATTTTTGGCACTCTTGGGAATTAATTAAGTAAAAATCAGTTTACCTGAATAACAACGATAGTGACACCAACAGCACCAACGTAGTACAGTTTGTCTTTCAGCAGTTTTTGTAGCTTCTCTTTACAGGGCTATAAAATAATGTAAAACATATACAGCTGCTATCAATAAAAAGAGGTATCAAATTATCCCAAAACAACATTTTGTCGGTAAAATTTGTGAACAAATTGTATCTGATCTAAGGAAAAACTTTTAACTATTTTTTTAGTGGTGAACTGTCTCTGTCTTTATTAATTAATTTGATATTAAATGCATGATAGATTTCTTCTTTTTTGATGAAAAGCAAGTTATATGCCCGACTCTGTCAAGGGAATAATAATAATGTTAATAACATACTTAGAAACGTGTTATGTGTTATGAGTTTTATTGGTAGTAAGTTCAGCCACCTCCCTCAATATTTAATGATATTGCTATCTTTTAGTTTATAAAACTTGGCATTTTTTAAAGTATTAATCTAAAAATTATGTATTTTAAAAGGAAGATAAGCAATAAAAGCATGATAAATAATAAATTAATACCTTTTTTGATGTTTTGAGGACACATTAGATTAACACTCTTGTGTTAACACATTTTGTAATTAACACCCTTGAAGCGCATTTTTGTGGTGGCTTATTTCTGAGCTGCACTCAGTATGTGTCACCATTTTCAAAATGTTGTTGGAAACATCACGTTTTTATTGTTTATATGCCTATAATTATTCCTCTTATTAAAATATTTCTATTTAAATGTTATAGTGAATATATAAAACAAAAAGCTTTAATTTGCATACAGCTGTGTAGATATTGTTCATGTTTTGACCACAGTCTTTCTTTTCATCTTTGCAGCAACTGTCTGGAACATAGGGATTTCCATTGAAATACTTAGCCTTATGCCATTCTTTGTAGCTCTTCCAGCCACAGCATTCTTCCTAAAATAAAATAAAAAGATCAGTTGTACTCAGTGCACAATACTTTCAGGATTTTTTAGCCGCCACAATTTTTGGACGTTTTTTCAGGAGTCGCTACTTTCAGGGGGTAATGTTACTTTCAGAATTTTATGGTATTTTGTAAATTTTAATTATGGAACTGTATTGTGGCATAGTTTAGACCAAAAAGGGTCCATTGCCTTTCGAACAGAAACAAGGAGTTTTGCTTTACATGTAGGTGTTATGTTGTACTTCTCATGGTCACAGTTATGCTGTGTTCACACCAGCACCGAAACATGCTTAGAGTAAACATGCTTAGAGTAAACATGCTTAGAGTAAACATGCTTAGAGTAAACATGCTTAGAGTAAACATGCTTAGAGTAAAATGCTTAGAGTAAACATGCTTAGAGTAAACATGCTTAGAGTAAACATGCTTAGAGTAAACATGCTTAGAGTAAACATGCTTAGAGTAAAATGCTTAGAGTAAACATGCTTAGAGTAAACATGCTTAGAGTAAACATGCTTAGAGTAAACATGCTTAGAGTTAACATGCTTAGAGTTAACATGCTTAGAGTAAACTGCTTAGAGTAAACATGCTTCAACAAAAAGTTTCCGGTAAACATGTTTGCAATTTCATTGTTCACATTACATAGTTGTTAATTTCAAAACACGTTACACGCCAAATTTATGCTGTTTAATGAAACAAGGATGTTATAATAAAGCTTGCAATAAATTAAAACCTTTATAATAACACAATATTGAACCAAAATAAAACAGAGCTCAAACTCACTGTTACATGATTTGTTGTTTCATTTCACTTATCAAGCATTTCGGGAACAGAGGGCATTTCAGCATTCAACAAGGAGACAACATTTGCGCTAACGTGTTTCGTCTGGCTTAGATTGAAACTACCTTGTGACATAAGTTTCAATCATGCTCAGAATAAACATGTTTTGATCATGATTTCTGCAATCTGCTGCATGATGTGAACAAATTTCATAGTGAAACATGTTTCATTCATGATCAGAATAAACATGTTTCACCCTAGTGTGAACACATACATACATTAACCACGGTATATGCATAATGTTGATCAGTTGTTTGCTTACCGCTTGTTGCAGTTTATTCCAGCCATCTGTTGTGCCTTCACTTCCTTCTTCTCCATAATGTTCCCGAAGTTCCTTTACAACATCTTCATCAACTATCTTATCCACCTGAGAAAGAAAACCACTAACATTAAATCAAGCAACCAAAGGAGTTACAATCAGGGTAGTGGGTATGTTTTGGGAAAATAACAAACCCAAACCCCACAATCCCTCCCCCAACCAATGTTGCATTTGTTGTTGCCCAGACTACCTGACCAATTCGCCACTTTAGAAAGGCGAAGGAAACTGGGCCGAGTGAACTTTCGCAACGACTTCTGGGATCATTACAGGAGGCGCTTCTTTTGTCTCTGTCCACAGTAACAGCACCAGAAGTCGTTGCGAAAGTTCACTCGGCCCAGTTTCCTTCTCGTTTCTAAAGTGGCAAATGGTACAACATTGGATAGGGGGTGGGGGTGGGGTGACCTTATGTTAACATGAAAGAGTTTTCTTTTTTATTGAAAAACAGCCTTGGGAAGCCCAGAACATTAGTCAAACAAAAGGCTCCATGTAGCCAATACTCATGCGCATGAGATGCTTGGAGATGTTGATTGAAGCTACCAATTTTTATGTACTCACTTTGAATTTTCCAATCAAATAAACACTCGTCTAATACTTTCCAAACCGAAAATTATTTCTGTTACATTTGAAAAGACTTATTTGAAAAGCAATGAAATCAGTAAAAATCAACATCAATATGCCACGCATTCCACAGTCCATAATCCACAGAAGTCCAGTCCCTAAGTCTAAATTTCTTTTAATCTAAAGACTTTAAACGACGGTGTTTTCGTGTGTTTCTATTGTTCATTTGAACAATAGAAACACTACACAGGCAATGTAAAGAATTGGCAATAAAATGGGAATTAATTGACAATATGCTTCAGGCACAGGAGTTCAATGTGTGGCTTTAGCCTCGGAAGAACTCTAAATTAAAAATAGCTCTTATTTCTACAAAATCTTGACAAATTCGGCCTCAAGTTGTAAGCTGTGTATAAAAGCAACGTTCACCTCGATTAGTGGTGTAACGATTAATCGAATTCTCGATTAATTGCGATTTAGGATTCTTTGCTTCCACGTTTCGATTTTGGTTCGATTTTTGCATACCTTTTCCAGGGTGCCCTCATTGAGTTATCATATTGTGAAATCAGAATTCAGAACTCTTTAAAATCTGCGTTTTTGATTGACGAGCAAAGGAGTTTACAGTTCATGCACCATTTTGTGTTGCCTGGTAAAATTGCTGCCTTTCTACCACCCCTTGAGAATTTCCAAACAAGGCAAACCATGTGCAACATGCTCATTGTCACATTCTCAAACATGACGACGGATGACCATTGAAGCAATCGTGATCATTCTGCCTGCATCTTTTAGATCAGCTGTGTGGAAATATTATGGTTTTCTGGCTAAAGATGGTACAACAGATAAGTCTAAAACTATCTGCAAGAAACATTTGAATAATCGAACCGAAATATTCGAAATCAAAAGGCAATAATCGAAATTGAATTGAATCGCAAGGAATATGAATCGTTACACCCCTAACCTCGATGGGAGAATTACAGGATAGACTAATACACCAATAACACCAAATTCTGGAAAACATATGTCATGCGCATGCGTAAAGAACATTATGTTTTAATGTACCATAAAAAAACCAGCAATTTTTGTAAAGCAACAAGACAATTACCCAAAAATTATCCCTTGCACTAAATACACATCGGTGTAAAGCACGTTTCTATTTTTTATAAAGAAGGCTAGCACAAGGAAACCAGTGATTCACTTTTGCCTTATAAATTGGGAATTTGAAGGTTAGTATTTGTAATGGTGGGGTGACAGAGTGACAATACCATGACGTTGTTTTGGTGACATTACTGATTATGTCATTCCTGAAAACTGGAAGTCAAATAGGTACTGTGTTGACTGAGGGAAAAGCTGATGCCCAGGAATAATGAAACTAAAATATGTGCGCATAAATTTGCATGCAAAATGGTGACGCAAAAAATAAGAAGAAAAACGGAGGGCAAACCTTACCTCATGCCGCTCTGCACATGAGTAATAACTAAATTTCACTGCATGTTAACAGTGGTTTGTGCATTGCCTTTGAGAGCCAATGGTGTGGAGTTCAAACATGAGCAAGGACATTCTAGTTCTTGAATGCTGAGCAGGTTTCAGTGGAAATTTTAAAATACTTTTAACTAACTTTTTATTTTCTTTGTTTAGTATATTACTGTTTTCATGCTTTTTTTTAAGCAAATCTAGTTTTGGTCGCCAAATTTGAATCTAACTGTGGCAGCCATGTTGGTGGTCAAAACAATGACATTTTCATTTTCATCCCATTTAGTGGGCGGCACGGTGGTCTAGTGGTTAGCGCGTGGGACTTCCAACCTGAAGGTTGGTGGTTCGAAGCCTGGTCTCTGCCGTCGTGTTGTTTCCTTAGACAAGAAACTTTACTCCACACTGTCTCTCTCCACCCAGGTGTATAAATGGGTACCGGCGATAAAATGCTGGGGGTAACCCTGCGATGGACTAGCATCCCATCCAGGGGGGAGTAGCAATATTCCTAGTTGCTTCATGCTAACAGAAACCGGGTTAAGCTCTGGCCGTGTGGGCCAATCTTGGCTCGAGTGCGACTTTACCTTTACCTTTACTAAGAATTAAACACTATAATAATATGCAAAAAGTTTTTTTTGTTTGTGACCACCAACATGGATGCCGTGAATCACCAATTCGTGCCACAATTCACAGCGATCACAATGTGATTTTAGGATTGCCTCGCGATGTCACTGCCAGTTGTAATATTCACTGCAATTACGGCGTGTTTTTGGCCGCCGCTATTTCAATGTTGCGATCATGATTCAATCCATTGCAATTTCAAGATTGCAATGGATGTTAATTGTGATCGCTTCCACATCCAAAAATCATGGCAACCAAAAACACGTTGCGGTCATGCTAAAATTTTTACAGGGGGTTGCAGTAACCAGGGTTAAAGGGTTAGTTAATTTGCATGTAAAGGCCAGCTATATTTTTAGCCCAGCAAGGTTAGTCATCAGGTTAGGCAGGTCACCCTACCTCCATTTAAACAGGCCCTTTTCAGATGATTGTAAAACATAGTAATGAAAAAAAAGGAAACTTACATCCTTGCGGTACTGATATCCCAAAACAGCAGCGGCAATCTCCAGTCCAAGAATAACAAGAAGGCAGATGAAGAACTGTGGACGAAAAAAGAGAAAAATCAATACTCACATTACATGTACCTGTTGCTGCGATAGGAGAAAACAGTCAGAACTTAATAATAACAAGACGCTGTGGGAGCGTATACTTGGGCGTCATTGTATTAGGCATATTGGAGAATAATTGTCTTGGGAATCTGCATGCACGTTATTTCACACGGTTTGATAATAGGGAGTATTCGGATAGTGTGAGCAGTCTAACAAAGAAGCGCGTTTAACCGTCTAAAACAAGAAGACACAGTACACTTAGCGTGCGAGATCGCACGCAAATTATTAAAGTAGCGTGTCCATTGTGTCAAAAGACGAGTACATACTGAAAAATACAAATCGATACCCACTTTGTACTTAACGTTGAAAAAAAGGCCGTATGTCAGAGTTTCCCGATGGTTGTTATTGGTTTTAGCTAAATCTTGTAACCAGATGGTCTGTGTTTCCGACACTTTTGAAGTGAATGCAAATGTAGCCGCAAAGTGGCCTTTCGAAGCCATGATGTCATTGCCTGGTCCGGACCCGAGGTCAAAACAACTTTTCCAATTGAAAGTTTTGCTGGAAGTATTCCCGCCGTTATTATAATAAAGTTTGAATGAAACTTATAAATTTAATCAAAGTTAACGACAGAAGTGATAATTTAGGAGGAGAGAAACAAATTTAGCCCTTTCAAATATATTTTTTCAGTTGAGGTAAAAATGTTGCAATTTGCATAATGTGAAAGTAATTTGAAACCTTCCAGTAACGCATAACGCAGAGCTCTGTTTCATAAAACATCTCGCAATCAGACACACGAAAATATATCCAGTTTTTATTCCTCTGTATCCGAAACACAGAAAAGAAAATTAAATGAAAAAGTGATCGCTTTAAGGTTATTTTCGCCCGAGAATCATTCACTAGCGGAAGCAAAACTCGCAAGAAACGTCTCGCAAGACACTGCGTGCATTGTTTACATCTTCTCTCGGCGGTGAATTTTTGCACCCAAAGTCTGTTCCTTCAACTTCACGAAATAAAAATTAATGAAAGGCAAACAACCGAAAGAAGTGAATTGGGATTCCTACCACGCTTATATTTCTTCCTTCGCTGTCCACTGTTCACTTCTTATTAAATGAACGCTATAATGTATGTATTCGTCTAAATTAGTTTAAACATGTTTTAGCGGGTTTCCGTCATGAAGGTATCGTAGAATTTAAAAATCGCGAGTGTCAAATACTTTCGCAGTGTCTTCTTGTGTAATTTCCTTACGCATATTGAATATGAAACTGTTAGATGCAACAGAGAAAACACAACTCGCACTTTGTGACGTTTGCCTCGCATCAACAAACAACAGGTGTACTCCACCGCTGTCAAACGAGAGAAGCAAAAGTTAACCAAAGTACTTCAAAGTTAAGGTTGTCATTTTCACTGTTTATTAAAAGTTTCATATATTAACAATACACTGTCAACTCACTAAACGTTTTGAAAGTTTACTAAAAAAAGTTCTAAGCGTTTGAAAACTATGAACCGCAGAACTGTCGGCGCCATTTGCCAACACAATTTTGCTCAGGCATGAAGCATTTTGATCAGTTTTCAACGACCGAAAAAAAGCTCGTTATTTTGAGCCGGAAAACTAATTATTTTATACATCCTTGCCCACGTTTCCACTTGATACTAAATGAATCCCACCAAATAAAACGAAAAACGCCTCGGACGTGTGACTGTGGTGAAGGTTTGAACAATCCCGCCATCCCCAGAGTTGCGCAATACTACACATTTGTGTATGACCAAACTGCATTTTAATACTTGGTCGCTACGCCCAAGTAACAATAATAAGTCTGGATAGAAGCATGCTAGACAAAATACTCAAACAGGACAAATTTTTTTATTTTAAAACAAGACTGATCAAAATATGTCTTGTATAAAAATAGAAAATTAATGTTGTCCTGTTTTTGTGTATTAATAATAATAATAATAATAATAATAATAATAATAATAATAATAATAATAATAATAATAATAATAATAATAATAAACATTTCTATAGCATCTATACAGACATGTTCTAGGCACTTTAAAGCAATACTAATGAAAAACTGAAATGGTCAAAAGCTATAAAACAACTTTCAACTAAAAGCAATTTTAAGGAGATGAATGAGCTGTTGTGGCTTAAAAACATTAAGACTGTTGTGAATGTGATCTACACTGTAATAGCTACAGGCAAGTTGTTCCAAAGTTCAGGAGCGGCAATGGAAAATGCTCTGGAGCCGTAGGACTTGTGATTTAAGTTGATATCATAATGATTTAACTGTAGAGCAGACAAGAAGCTAAAAGATCTGACTGGAGACAGATTATTGATGTAAGGCCTTGAAGGTCACTTACAATCACCAGCATGCATCTGTTTTCCTTCCATGCTCCACAGCATCCCAGAAATGAAACGATTGCAATAAAAACTCCAGCAGCGATCATAACTTTAGGTCCTGTTGCATAAGGTACACTCTGTGTGAGGGTGACAAAGTCACCATACTTTATCAGAGTCCAGGCTCCAACACCAATCAGTACACCGCCAAATACCTGTATAAGACAAACACAGGTTAACACTTTAAACCCCCAAGGGTGCCAAACATGAAAGTTCTATTCAAGAAAAATCCCAAATTTCCTTTTGTAAGATATTGAAAACAAATGGTACCACGCAAAAGTACTGCCGAAGATGTTTCATTGGAATGGTCACACCATGAAATTTCCTTGACAGACTTAACAGTTAGAACTACATTACATGTCTCCGTATTATTGACTTCTTTTTTCAAAAAGCAAAATTTCACACATTGTGCTTGGTATATTTTTTATGCCACTTGTTTATTCACAGTGCCTGACACTCAGTGCATCATAAAAACCATTTATAGCCTGTGAAAAATCAATCCACTGCTAATATAAACTTTTTGTTTTCTCATCTCAAAACTTAACCCTCAAGTTAGTCTTTGAGTTTTGAGGATCAAGTCCATTAGTTTCAAAGGACTGTCAAATTTCAATTGACTGGTCCTGCATTATTATGTCTCACTCCAAGTCACTTATTAACTATGTTACTGTACAGATGTAAGTTACTATTTTATATGTACTTTAATAATACAAAACTAGGTTTTTACTTACAAAGAAAATAAAGTTGAAGAAAACCACCAAAAACTTGATAATTTTTGCACCACCTTCCATTTTCTTTCCTGTTATTGAAAAATAAAAAGATTAAAAAGACCTACAGGAAGCCATATTATTAGACTTTTTTCAAAGTCGTTTACTTTTCGTTTCAGGTTCCGGTCTGGGAGTTGGCCCCAGCATGAAAAACTTTTATCACTTGCAGTGCACCAAATTTACAGGAAGAATTTTCATCCTGTGATGTTATTAACATTTTCAGGCACCAAAGCACAAAATAAAGCTTTGGTATAGGTATTTTCCTCCTCCATTCAAACCTCTAGTGGTATTTGCCTCCAAAAGCCATTACAAAATGCGTAGAAAGTAATTTTGACAGTTTGACAGAGCTCTGCTGCCACCCTGAAAAGGTAGCGCCAAAATGACATCACTTGATGAAACAAGTCGTCCGCTTGTGTCACACGCTCAATGAGCTTGTGAGTTTAGGAAAGTCTACTATATTATCAAAACTGGCATAAATATTTCATCAGAGAACTATTTTGTTTATTTGCTTTCAATACATGTAAACCAATATTTTTCATACTTCAACTAGAAATTTCTAACTTACTTGATTGGGTTAAAATATGGTGACCATTATAACATTATTTATAATAAAAGGTCATGGCAAATGAAACAAGATTTAATCTTAAGATTTATAACTGAGCAGCGCCTTGAGTGGTTTTAAATTAATAAAGTGATTAAAAAATCTACAGTGTATTATTCTTTATCTCTCATATTCTGTAAGTATTTTAATTCACAAATATGGCAAAAATATAGTAACTGTTCGTGACTTGTTTTCAATAATAACTTAAGACCATGGTGGAGGGGACTAAAAATTAAAATATAAAACTAGTATACGAAAAAACTTGTGTCTAAAACAATAATTTGTTCATTTTCGAGGATTTCCTTTACATGTACATCATTTTCTGTACTTAACTTAAAAAAATAATTAATTCTTCTTGTTCTAAACATAGTACTCTAATATTAATATTGTTAGTTTAAAACAACTCTGACAAATATTGTTTAAAAAATGAGATGCCATATCAGGACAAAATAAAAATGTTCATTAAAGGCAATTTTTTTTTTGATATGAATTAGTTGTTGAAGCAGAGGTGACAAATATACAGTGTGTAATCCATAATGTATTTTGAAGTACAGTCGACCCTCTACTAACGGCCATGCACCTCCCTATAATGACCACATTTTTTCATCCCAGGATAATGATCCATACATTTCTTTTTTTTTAAAAAAAGGCTACAATCTTGGACATTTCAAATGAAAAATTTATACCACCCCTCCCCCAATTCAGTGATGGGAAAATGGTGCATTTTGGCTTTTGCGTGAATCCATCTTTGAATCGGAGGGAGGGGAGGTGTTATTTCTCTTTTTATTCCGTCGGAGATTGTAGTTAACATTTGCTGAAGTGAAAAAGAAAAGGGGCCTATGTTGAATTTTTACATTTTTCACTCACAAATTATGTTTTTGGAGCTGAGAATGCACTACTAAAGTAATGACATGTTCATGAAAGTTAAAGTGAAAGAAAGCCAATAAGGCCAAATGATCCTGTACTTTCACAAAAACATGGCAGCATACATGTACATTATTTTTGGCCACTAGGCACCTGTCAAAACATTTTTTTCCCAAAAGATGTGGGATATTTTGGTCTATAATCTCTTTTAGTTAATCTTTGTTTTAGCAACACATGCTTTTTTGGCTAAAAAAGTCAAAATTTGAAAGGATTGTACTCATTCACCCGAGTTGGCAGCTCTATAAATTAACTATGTTTTCAAATGCAATTATGTAGGTCTGTAAAATACACATCCAAATGACATCACACTTTTCCTACACCTGTAGGTTCAAGAGTCACTATGAATTTTTAATTTTACACCTGGAAACTTAAAATTATTGCCCTCTTTTTGTTAGCCCATGAATACAGCACCCGGGTTCATATCAATAAATGAAAATTCTAAATATTGATTGTTATTCCATTGTTCCAGAACTAGAATTTTCTTTGTGTGGCATATTTTATAAAGAGTACTACAGAATAACAAAAACTGAAAAATTTAAGCAATACTAAATTCACAGAAAACTGAAGTAGTTGTAAAAAAATATATTGGTTTTTGGTGTATTTTGCAGCCGTTATCTTCCGACACAGAGTTTGAGACTATGAAAGAAATTAACTCGGAGACAAAATAGAAATTTTAATATTATCTAGAGCTTATAACACCCAGCAAGTTAGCATACCATAGACAATAAGGCTACAAAATTTCTTTAATACCGCATCAATCAATTTTTGATTTTTCTAACAGATAGCAAGTTCTTAGACGGGAAAATACAAGATTTCTTTCCTCTTGGGTTCCCTTGACTTAACCTTGAAACGTTGGTGACTAGAGGAGTGAGGTTTGATTCGTAAGCACAAAGGCGTAATGCGATAAACAAATGCAAGAACCCAAAGCAAGCATGAGAAGCATTCCTTGGTAAGGATTTAAGAGCTTTTGATCAACAAAATAAATAAGTTCAAAGCTTTGCAATTGTTCATCGTTCCTATTTAAACTGTCCCTTGTTTTCAAGCGATGTCATAACAGGGAAGAAGCTGTCAATAATTAGTCCTGACCGATCTCATGATCAAAATTTAAGCCCAGAATTCATTCTCGAAATATATTTTCAAAGCTGTAAACTTACTGCAAGCTTAACACTATAAAATGATTATTTCAGACAGGGCTTTACAATTTCCAAAGTCGTAAATTTCGCTGGTAAAATAAGTCCATTACGTTAAGCGATTGATGTGCTGGCTTGACTTCTGCATGCGACTCTCCATTCATGTAAGGGCTGCGTCTTTCAATTCAACGCATCTTTTTCTGGTCTAAAAATCTTCAAATTCGGGCTCAGAATTGCACAAAACATTTACGAGATTACAACAAACGTAGCCATGTTTAAAGTTGTAGTTGACGTACCTTATAAGCTGAAAGACGTTCAAAACTGTCCTACCAAACAGAAAGCAACAACCAACAGCAAATACAGAATGAGATGCAACGCCAATAAAATATCTCGCTTTTAGCCCTGGGGCGACGATTCTCATTGGTTGCTTTTCACCCGAGAGAACAACATGAGACCAGCATGAGACCGGGATCGGGAAAAGTCACGCCACTTTTGTAAAAATTTTTACTGGTGACATAAACAGGAAAAAATGCGGGGGTGTCTTTGTTTTCCGGAAAATCATGTATCTATAGAAATTGTTAAAGGGGCAGTATCACGCGAGGATTTGGTGTCATTTATAAAAAAAGTGATCCAGTTTTGTAATATAAAACTATACCAACTTTCACCCTAGTGTAATTGTCGATGATCAATGAGTGTCTTTTGTCACAGACGGACTGTGTCTCTGATTTGGCTTATTCACGTACGGAAGCTATATTTATATAATAACCGTTTATTAAAAGTCAATTGCAGTTGTAGGCTGAATCAACGAGTTGAAAATTCAATATTAAAAATAATAAATACAATGTTAATCCAGTATTTTGTGAATGAACTGTGCAACTAGCAACTTAGACTGCAAAACAGTCGTTTTTTTTGCGTTGGTCATACGAATATGCGCGCGGTCTTTGAACGAAAGGTCTGGAACGAGTGTGAATATCTAGCAACTATACTTCAAAGAAACTTCGCCTAACTTTTTTCAAGTTCTCACAGTTTCGTATCTAAAATGGGTTGATTACTTTCTCGTGTCAGTGTTATTTTGTGAATAAGTAATCGACCCCCACCCCACCCCCACCCTAGTTTCCCAAAGTTTTTAGTCATAACTGCTCCTTACCCCCCTCCCCCCTTCGTAAAGACACCCAATTCCATTAGCATTACCTTAGTACTTACACGGCATGTCAGTGCATTATTTTAATACGGAAGTACCCGAAAGTGCAGCTTGACCCCATATATTTTCTCGATTAACCAACTGCCCTGCGAGCAGAAGTTATTTTGTCGCCTTATGTACTGGCGAGCGAGAAGTCGCGCATTTTCACTACAGTCCCCTCCCCCTTCACTCCTTCCCTGCCCCCAAGGACGTACACAAATTGTCGACTCCAGCCGCTCCCTATCTCGCCAGAAGTTCTCTCACAAATTGACTGCAGGTACCCGTACCTGACGGATGACGGGACCGGATCGATTGGGCGGGATTTTTCTTGGTTCCAGTCCTCTTACACTCTTTAATGCTGACCGAAAAGTTTTAATTATCGCTGGCGCGGGAGATTTCTTCACCTCGTGGGCTGCAAGAATTACACCGCGAAAACCGGAGGAAATTCAATTCAATCTAGCTAACTCCTTGAAAGGTACGTTTTAATCATAGCTAAGATACATATTTTAACTACGTGTCAGTCATGTTTATAAAGCAAAATATTTTACTTCAGAAGCTTATCTGGCTTTGAAATGTCGCGGGTTATTTGTGTCCCGACGTCATTTATTAACATTATGAGACGAAATGATCGCTACTTTTAAAGTTTTTCACAATTGTCTAGGCTTATATGTAATGCTAGGGTATGTAGTTTTATTTTTGAAGGATCAAACATCATGCTTATGAGACAAGGCTGTTAGGAACCGAATACCAGTTACAAGAAATATGTTCATTCTTTTAACGAAATGTACAAGACATGTAAGCTTACATACGCCTATACATGACGACATTGAAATGTACCTGTGTATTTGGTGGCATGGGGGTTACTTGCGACATCAAAGAAGCTAAGCAAGTTTGTTTGTCTTATTTGGTTAGTGTGGTAAGCGTCTGGTTAGAAGAGACTGTTTAAAATACAACTATTAACTTCTTGACCATGTCTTGATAGAAATGTCAAGTTCCTGCACTAGCCATACAAAACTCCTTCAAGGAGATCAAAACAAATTAAAGACATACAAACTATCCGACATTTAAACATGAAATATGTTGTATTCGTTGTGTGAGATCAATGTTATGTATTGCTTTTGGTTTTACTCAGTTAACCTGGTCGAGCGAGAATGTGGAAACTTCTAAATCAAGATATGTTTTTCCTTTTATCAAGACGTGCTTCAATCAAGAACATCTGGTGTAGCATACATGTAGCTAGTTGAAACAGAGGCCTGTCTACTAAACAAAATAAAACAACAGATAACAGATTTTGCAGTACATGAAAACACACAATGAACAATGAAAACTATCAAAATTTAAACATAGTGACTTTAGATCCTGGCAAACCTTAATCTTAAAAGATAGTGTTTTGCCAGGATCTTGAACTGCTTGAGTTCATTCGCCGATCATATGTTGAGGGGTAAAAAAATTGAACTATTGAACCCAAAGTTACATTCATACTTGGTTGTTTTGGGTAAAGGCAAGTGCAATTGGTCCTGAAGGTGCATGGCAATATTATTAAGCATGTATTTGGTGTGCCAGGGTTGGAAACTTTAAGCGCAGCACCCGCCAACCAGGCGCGTTGCTTTTAGAATGTACTCACCAAGAGTAAGTTTTTACTTGCCATGGTTGTGCTCTAGTAGTGTCTGGGGACCTCAGGCTTAGTAACTTTTATCTTTTAAGGGACAAGAAATCAAAAACTTAATTCTTGCTTAACGCTTAATTGCTGGGCACCCCAGATTTCAAAGTTAGAAGCCTTTGGGCTCCCTGTAATTTTTCTAAGTACACAACCTTCCTTGCCCAAAAACAAAAACCTTTGTATAAAAAGTGATCTGCTGGGAAATAAGAATAGTAAATGGTAGAAAGTATCATATTAATGCATCTATTTGGGTAATGGGAATTACTTAACATGGAAATTTAATTCAATTTCGGGGTGGCAGTTGCATGCCATTTGAAATAAGCCTTATGCTGTTGGTTTATTTGTCTCAACAGTGCCGTCATGTCTGATTCTGGCAGTGAAGGAGACCAAATGGGCAGCTCACCCCCAAGTACTAGTGAGTATAGATAAATCCTTTGACTCTTGAGCATTAGCAAAACAAATTGATTAATTTTAATTTTTATATTTAGGTTTAATGGGTACCCTGAATTTCATACATCTAGACAAGGTTTTTTTTAAATTTAATTAACAATCTTTTTACTTAATTTCTCTTTAGATGGTACTGCTGCCCAGATTTTGCAGAATCCCCAACTCTTAGCAGCTCTGCAGGTTTGTTCATTTTATTTACAGAATAAACAGCCTTGATGAGTTTTGTCTTTATATCGGAGGATCACGGTGCTGTTTTGTCAGGCTGCTCTCCAACTGAACAGTGTGAAGTTGTCAAAGGTTTGCAAGGAGTTTCGTACAAACAAGGCTTGGTGGTGATTTTTGAGCTGGTAAAATAACTTGCATAAGGCCTATTTGGCCCAGCTAAACCTGCCAGAAGTATATAGCGTTCCCACTGGAACTGCCCTGGGGTTGAAAGGGTACACAATCCTCCCTTCCACAGGGGTGTTATGTAGTACTTATTAAGTCTTTGTTTCTTTACAGGGAGGTCTTAGCAGAATAGTAGGACAACAGTCTGGATACATACAGAGGTGTGACTAGTTTATCATTGTTTATAATCCATCTTTAATCCGTTCACCCACATGGGGAATGTTATTTTTTTCTAATTAAATATTATAGGATATATTATTTGAGAGGTAACAGTTATCTTGGGTACATGTTATAAATCACATGAACTGACTTTGAGGAAGTCCCAGATTAGATTGAAAAGTGTTAAAAAAAAGAAAAGCATTTAGAATTGTCTTATTCCTTTAACATATTGGGTATAGAGTGCTAGAGTGGTAATGTCACAAAAACTAAATTTATGGGGTTTGATGAGATATTTGGAAAGAGCATGATGAGAAATGCCGCTTGCCAAAAATCAGCATATGACTGAATATATGAAAATCATATTTGAACTGCGGATAAACATGAGAGAAATATCCATGTGGCTTGATAGCTCAGTAGATACAGCATTGCACTGGTATCGCAAGAGCATGGGTTCAAATCCCGTTCAAGCCTGAATTTTTTTCAGGTTGCTTTTTCAACTGCTTAAGTTGAGAGCACACTGCAAGGATCACAAATTTCACTCAAAAATCAGCATGTTATTGCAATTTGGGAGGGAGGGGGTGGGGAGATGTTGACACTTTCATGCTCTGATGACTCCATACAAACCCTTCTAAGCAGTAAGAGCCAAGGTAAATTTAGAAGTGGTACCATGGTACAGTCGAACCTGTATTAAGCGTCACCGTATTAAGCGGTCACCCGCTATTAAGAGGCTCTGCCAGGGGGTGGGGGTTCCCGTGTTGCTTGTCTGAATTTTAAAATGTCTACTAAATGTCTCGTGTCGGTGTTTTATCAATGTTTCATGTTGCTGTCGGAAATTGAACGAACATTTGTCTCTTGTTGCAATTTCATTTTACGTGCTGTCGCTACTTTTTGGGTCATGTCGCCTGTCGGAATTTACCCTGGCAGGGCCTCTATTAAGCGGTCACTTAACAAATCCCCGGAATTAAATCACTCCCCATATTTACTGTAAATTTGACCTCTTTTAAGCGGTCACCTCCATTAAGCCGTGAATACGCGCATGTATAATGAAAGGTTAATTTGTTATAAACGAATATAAACAACAATAAGCTTAAAGATGTTTCACATTTGGAGTCTTTAATGCAACATTAAAATCGATCTAAAAGGATTTTCCAATCAAGACACACCTTTTGATGCGAATCTACCTTAAAATAATAGCCCAATTTTGATATATTAAAATTCAACTTGAAACAAAAGACATCACTATGAGGCTTAGGGGAATGATAGCAGGGATTTATATGGTTTATTCCCCTAAGCCTTGTAGTGATGTCTTTTGTTTGAAGTTGAATTTTGATATATTATTGAAATTGGGCTATTGAGCATGTGTTCCTCGATTGTCTAGTAGTCTATCGCCTGGATTCACAGTTGAAAGGCCCCAGGTTCAATTCACGCTCAAGACTCCTTTTTATTTTCTTTTTGTTTTTTCCTTTCTTTTTTTTCTTCAGACTGGACATCAGGAAAGTAATTTACTTTTTTTTTACGTTTGTCAAAAATCCTTACATTTCATTTAAAAAAAAATTGAACCGTATCAGCGTGAAAACATATCTTACCACAATATTGATTTTTCTTCTCCATGTTTTAGCTATCTAAAAACGTGAAATTTCATGTCCAGTGGGATACAATACCACGCAGGAAGAAAGACTGGGGATAGCCAGCTGTGACGTCAATACCAGAATGCTAGTTTCGCATTTTCTTGATTCCTCCTTTTTTTGGTTCATGTTGCTACAACCATAGACAACACACCTTAAAAGAACCATATTTCTTCCTCAGGGCATACAAAAAAAATGAGGAACCGAGAAACCGTGAAATTGGCATTCTGGTAACGTCACAGTGGACTATCCCCAGTCTTTTTTTTCCCTAAGCCTTGTAGTGATGTCTTTTGTTTGAAGTTGAATTTTGATATATTATTGAAATTGGGCTATTGAGCATGTGTTCCTCGATTGTCTAGTAGTCTATCGCCTGGATTCACAGTTGAAAGGCCCCAGGTTCAATTCTCGCTCAAGACTCCTTTTTATTTTCTTTTTGTTTTTTCCTTTCTTTTTTTTTCTTCAGACTGGACATTAGGAAAGTAATTTACTTTTTTTTTACGTTCGTCAAAAATCCTTACATTTCATTTAAAGAAAATATTGAACCATATCAGCATGAAAACATATCTTACCACAATATTGATTTTTCTTCTCCATGTTTTAGCTATCTAAAAACGTGAAATTTCATGTCCAGTGGGATACAATACCACGCAGGAAGAAAGACTGGGGATAGCCAGCTGTGACGTCAATACCAGAATGCTAGTTTCGCATTTTCTTGATTCCTCCATTTTTTGGTTCGTGTTGCTACAACCATAGACAACACACCTTAAAAGAACCATATTTCTTCCTCAGGGCATACCAAAAAAATGAGGAACCGAGGAACTGTGAAATTGGCATTCTGGTATTGACGTCACAGTGGACTATCCCCAGTCTTTCTTTTTGCACAGTATTGTACACCACCGGAGTGAAATTTCACGTTTTTAGCAGCTAAAACACAAAAAAGAAAACTCGATATTGATTTTCTTATCAGAACACGATGAAGATTCCATCAAGCAAATAAAAGGGAATCTTTCATATACACTTTAAAGGGTTAATGTGATATATCTTAATAAGTGAGCTTCACATGTATTTGGGAAAACAATTACAACAATTATGGGAGTTGTCAACTTTATCTAATTTATTTATTTATTTTCAGTTTACCCAAACCAGTAAAAAGGAGGATAAAGGCTTTAAAAAATATACAGGTCAGCATTTGGAAATAAAAGCAAAATAAATTGTTTAAAATATGTACAGTATTTTCTGAAAAAAATTAAAAACTGAGTTTCCTTCATAGGTGTTACTTTATAAATTAATGATTTGAAGGCAAGTCAATCACACAGAAATGTGGTCATACATGCAAAATATTTGAATGGTCCAAATAAAAACTCTGTCCCTAAATCCCTTAAATTCTGTCTTTGTGATTTAAAGAGGGAGCCTTTTAATGACGGGAAATATGATGTTGTGCTGGTATACTGATCACAGTATATTTGAGTATCTTAAAGGAATTTTTGACATTCTTTTTCAACAGGTTGAATATTGCAAAGTGGAAGGTGAATTTTATGAGAGGGTGCATGCTCTTGAGTGTGAATTTGCTGAAAGGTTCAAGCCTTTATTTGAAAAGGTAAGTTTGAAAATATTATTGTTATTTCTTTATGAAAGAGAAAAAAGTCTTCACAGTTCTGCATGTTCACCTACAAAATTTGGAAATCATTTCGGGGAAGGGGGCGGGGCAGCGGATGGGACTTGGGTTGGGAAAGGAGGTAGAGACAGGGAGGATGGGGGTGGGACAGGGCAATGAGATGGGGTGGGATGTGGGAGGTGGGACAGGGGGCAGGATGGAGGGAGGGATGGGAGGGGGGGGGCAGGAAATCTATGGGAGGTAAAAAAGGTAGAAAGCAGGATTCCTAAGGTAGCAGGAAATAAAAGACAAAGGGAAAAACATTTACAATATTGCATAACATTTTTTGCAAAGAGCAGGAACAACTAAGGAAGGAGTGGGAACTGGAGCAAAAGTATGGGAAGTGAGAAATTCAGAAACCAGTCTCCCTCCTCCTCCCACGCTACTGTCTTCCTCCTTCTAAGCAGATCTGGTTCCCAAGAAACAAATTTGAATCAGAGTAAGGATTTACAGTTTCCTTTTTTATATTTATGGTTAAATATTGTAGCGACGAAACATTGTTAATGGTCACCATGAACCAACGGAGGAGGAGTGTCAGTGGCAAAGCGATGAGGAGGAAGAAGGCGGTGAAGACAAAGAAGAGAAGGATGAAGAAGACGTCTCCCAGTTATCTGTAAGTTTATCAACAGCTGCAATATCAACATGCCACTTCTCTTTGCTGTCTCCATAACCCTTTCACTCCCAAGAGTGCCAAAGAACAAAATTTAAGAAAAATCTCAAATTTCATTTTGTAAAATATTGAAAAAACTAATGGTACCATGAAAAAGTACTGCTGAAGAGGTCTCCTTTGAATGGTCACACCATAGGATTTTGTCAACAGACACAAAAGTTAGAACTAGTACATGTCTCCATAACTGACTCTGGGAGTGAAGGGTTTAAGTTCCTATGGTAACCAGGGTTAGAAATTATTGGTTGCCTGCTTAGTGCGAGTTTAAATCCATTCAGGCAAATACAAAATATACAGTCACCTGGTTGTTTAGTATTGACGAGTTTGGCTTGCAGGAGCCTTAAAGGCCCACCTTCACCCAAAATGCTGGGTGTGCCGTGATCACTTTCTGTGCTGAATTTCATGTAACATGAAATTCACGCTTGAATGCGTGCAACCAATCAGAGCACGCATATGAACAATGGAGCATTTCAAAACAAAAACACAGGACCGCAAAGTCTTTTGGGTGAAGGTGGGCCTTTAAATTTTCCTTTCACCAATATTAAGTACAAAATTGCAATTCTTGTGGAATGTCGACTTTTTTTAGCTGTTATTTTATCTCTTTAGTTTATATTTGTTTGCATTCATCTCTTGGCGATTGTTTCTTCTTATATATTTCACAATAATAAAGCAAACTTAAAGCAAGCTCCTGGCCATAATCATGAAAACACAGCATATCAGCCAGGACACTGTCACTTGAAAATGTATTACATAATTAAAACTTTACATGGAGATTTGTAAATTTCACAGGACAAAACTCTCTCTTCCCGGCAGGGTGAAGTAAAAGAGAAAGTTAAAATAGATGACGAAGAGAAGCTGGAAACAACAGAAATACCAGGTGTGAATAACTTGATAATAATAACAACACTATTAGACTTTTATTCAATGTGAGAACGAGACAGTAAAATTTATGTGTTTGGGCCCCTTTATTTTTGGTGGTGAGAAAACCCAAAATTCTCACAAGAACCCTCAGGGAAGGATGGGAGGGAGGTGGAATTGATGGAGGGGGAGGGAGGGTGGGAAATGGTCAGGGAGGGAGGAAGGGAGGTACAGGCAGAGATAGGGATGGAGGAGAAGCAGTTGCTCAATCAGTGCTGGAAAATGATTTTGTTACTTAGGACATGTGACTCCTTTCAAACCTCTATTTTGATCGGACATTATTTGTACAAAGTTGGTTCGACATCTGCCATTTTGGATTTTCCTAGACACAAACTGTTATCATACATAACATGTCATAAGAGTTTTTCTGGTTTGCAAAGCATTTCAGGGTAATATAAAAATCAACAGCTCTGTGTTTCTAATTCCGTTTTTGTTTGTTTTAAATAAGATGACGTAAAAGGCATTCCAGAGTTTTGGTTAACCGCAATGAAGAATGTAGACATGTTAGCAGAAATGATCCAGGTTTGTGAATTAGTTCACCGTATGTAACCAAATTAATATTTTAATCAGTGTGAGATATACCGGTAATAATGTCATTTGTGCCCAATGTAATATGCTGATGCTGCTGCTGCTGCTGCTGCTGATGATGATGATGATGATGATGATGATGATGATGATGATGATGATGGCGACCCTGACTGATAAATAATAATTAATGTTTCGACACGCAATAAAAGACACACTCATTTGTGGGCGTAAACTGGGCAGGGAATATACTGGCAAGGCTCGGATAAAACCCACCGACCGGATAAACCCACCAGATGAGGGGCCTCGGCACATGGCGCCATGCCGAGGGGGTGCCTCATGCCTGTACTGCAAGGCGAGCACCGACGCTGGGGTAATGTCCTGGGGCCAAGTTAACCCAGTCCAGCAAGGGTCGTGTGCCCCCTCCCTGACGGGGCTTCAGCACAGGGCTGAAGGGGTGCCGCAGGCAGCAATTCCCCGCCCTTAATTTATTGATAAGACTTAATGAGTAAAGTTTTCCATCAATTAAACTTAGTAAGCAATTATAGCATAGGCAATTATAGCATAGGCAATGAATAAGTATGGGAGGGCGGGAGGGATCAATTTTGCTGCGGGGAAACTTGCAGCCTTCTGAGATGAGGGTGATTGAGAAAGGTCACACAATTTAACCTGTTTGATTGCCTTGAGCCAAATAAGGAAGACAAGTGCCAAATAAGGAGCAACATGTGAGATGAGGCCGCAGAAGTGATTGTGGGCTCAGATTTGATGTTGCTTTCTTACATTAACTATTATTTTATGCTAAAATATCATTTAATGTTTCGACACGCAATAAAAGACACACTCATTTGTGGGCGTAAACTGGGCAGGGAATATACTGGCAAGGCTCGGATAGAACCCACCGACCGGATAAACCCACCAGATGAGGGGCCTCGGCACATGGCGCCATGCCGAGGGGGTGCCTCATGCCTGTACTGCAAGGCGAGCACCGACGCTGGGGTAATGTCCTGGGGCCAAGTTAACCCAGTCCAGCAAGGGTCGTGTGCCCCCTCCCTGACGGGGCTTCAGCACAGGGCTGAAGGGGTGCCGCAGGCAGCAATTCCCCGCCCAAAGCGCCGAGTGGAACGAGAAGTACCCTGTGCGAAGCCCTAGGCCATACTGTAACTGAACCTAGAAACCTATGAATTTGAGGATGCTCTCCGTGTTAGGGTGTCAAATAAACCTCGATCAATGATTGAGGGGTACTGATGCCAACTTATAATAGTTCAAATTATTAGGGGTACAGTGTACGAAGGCTGCTGTCGCACTGAGCTAACCCTTAAGGCCCTATCTCCACCATGCAGCAAAGGCTGGGAGCAGACGTTGCATGCCCCAAATGTGGAATGGAATGAACACAACTGCATGGGGAGAGAGGGGAGCAAGGGGAAGAATAGGTAATGTGACCGGATATTCTTGGCTTGCACATACGTCATAACATGTTAATCAAAATTCAGGAGAATCCAAAGTGTTTATGGAATTGTAGAGAGTTTAAAACCTACACATAGGGCCAAATCTTGATATTAGCCATTGTTGATAAAATTGTATGGAGCGAGAATTCTCATCACAAAAGATTGGACTCCCCAATGTTATATTAAATTAACCTACAACTGTCATTTTATTTTTGTTTTGTTTATATGATGTCACTTGCAAGCCAAGAATTGTCAACCAAAATAAACTAAATATAGCATCATTGGCAGGACACTGAGACATCCTAGTGTTCGCAAAGTATGTGAGACATTTATACAGTGTTCTCTAGCTAGGATATCTGGAGAGGCAGGAAGCTATTGTGGGTTCTGAGGAACGTTAAGAATAGTTAGAGCTTGGCAGGCTCCTGGAAAGGGTCAGTTCTGCACTTTTTTAGGACAACCTTGACAAAAGTAGGGTTGCACAGGTGTGGTTGGGATGAGATGTCAGATCTGGGGTCTTGTAATACCATTATGCCTTAAGTATACACTATGGGACCACAAACTGTCAAAACGATTCTGGCTGATCCACTACGTAGAAAAAATCCCATGTACAGAGTTCACACGGAAGTGTGGGAAAAGATGCAGTTACTAGCAGGGAAACCGCTCACGTTCAAAAGAGGAAGATATCACTACATTCTCGGAGCTAGTGGAAGAACTAGGTTATGGGTACCCGATAATCAAAATCGGTTGCTGAAATAGTGAATGTTTGCTTAAGAAAAATTGAAATTCAAAAAATTAAAAACAAATAAACAGAAGAAGATAAAATAAAATAAGGCTGGATGGTAAGTTCCCAAGTTGTGTGAACCTTGTAATGGGCTGGTACTGATTCAAATGCTCGCCCGCCTGTCACGAAAACCCTTAAAAAACCCAGTGGGAAAAAATAAGGGAACGTGTACTCCCAGAAAATGCAGGCTCACCACCCCTAGAGCTCGGGGCAATCAGGTACCAGAAGATACAAAAATAAGCCTAGCTACTGTAAGAATACTGTAGAAAGCAAGATCTCTGCAGGGTCCAAGGCAAGGTCACTACTTCTGACTGTTGATGGACAGCTACATCTTGGTGGCATGGTCAGTGTTGTACACTATATTTCCAGCGTTTATGAGACAGCCACTCAGTGCTTTCGGGAGATGTCCACTGGATCACGAGGACCAGACTTTTGGAATTGTAGGCCCAGGGAGCAGATTTATGGATGGCACACGTTTGCAAACGAAAAATAATATTCAATGCTGTGAGATAACAGGGATATGGAACAAAAAATAAATAAATAAAATGAGGTTAATAAAGGTCACAGGTGAAATAATGGTTGGCTGCGATTTCTGTATGGATCCAGCAACCTTCCCTGTCACTTATGACTGCCCTTTTGTGCTCGCTGTTGATGCTGTTTTCAGTGGTAAAATATTAGACGGCCGCATCGCGGTGTTTCTTTGTTTTCTTGTATGCTTAATCCTTGCTACGGTCTTGCAACATAGTAAGGTTATGTAGTATTTGTTTAGGATTGTTCAGATTTATTGAAGATTGAGTATGCTTATGTTTGAATCACATCTTCTAATATTCAATGTTATTTGCTTATGACTTCAGTCGAATGTTCCACAATTTCCGCAGTTTTGCGAGCCGGAAATATACGTCAAAAAATATGTAACGCAGCTGTCACGCTGTTTCTTTCGTATCACAACAAAATACAAGCAAATCACTGTATAAAAATTACGTAACGCAGCTGTCACGCTGTTTCTTTCGTATCGTAACAAAACACAAGCAATAGATAGGAGTGACCTTTGGTCAGTTAATTAAAAACTACGTGATATCAAGTGTCAATGTTTCGCCGCAAAAGCACTAAATAATGCACTGGATTTTTTTAAAATAACGACGCCACGAGTTCGAACTGTGTACGGATTCTTGTTAATAAACAAACATAGCGAACAAATTTGCGTCGCACATAGCTGCACATAGTCCAAATCGCCAGTAACCAACTAAAAACTAGCGTGAGCTCACTCGAACTGAAAACAAATAATATTCAGGTATAGATATGAAAACAAAAGTGAAGAATCGCGAAGAAAACCGGCGGGACACAAAAGGAATGTGATATGAATGTACGTAAACTAAAGGCGAATGTTGTGCTGTGCAGTGAAAAAACACATGGCATTAAGGTATGGGAAAGGGGTACGCGAAGGAGTACGCGAATACAGAAATAAAGGTAAAATAGCACTGACAAAAGAACGATGGGAAAAATTGGCACAAAGACATAACAATATAAGCTTAAGCTTAAGCTTAATCACAAACAAAATTAAAACATATAAAAACACAGGACCTGGCTTTAGAGGAAATGGACCATGCTGGCCATGTCATCGTCAAGAGCTGGAACGGGAAGGCGGTGATCCAGAATGTTTTGGTAAATCTGTTTCGCCTCTTGGTTCTCTTTAAGGTAAATGATGATCCCTCGGAGACATCGTGCTCTTCCACGATCATGCCGATTATAAAATGAGCCAGCTCCGCTGGGTTTGAAGGAACGCCCCCTTCGATTCTTGGTCGCCATTATCATGGAAGAGTCTCGCGGGGAAGATTTGGGCCGGCAATAGCGATCGTTCGGCAGGAGCTAGCGGTGGATCCTCGTGGATAGTTTTCATGTGTTTTCTGTGCGGGATATGCGAATCCGGCAGAGTCGGCTGAAGAAGCAGCGCCGTGTGTTCGAGGCTGCGAGTTAGATGGTGAGCGCTCAACGTCCATGCGAATTAAGCTAGGGCGAGATAAACTGCTTCTACGACCCACGAATTGGTGGGCTATTTTGGGCCAGCACTAGACGGAAGGCTTAGTTACTTAGGCCCGTGACTTCTATTTTGAATTCTGATCAATTTTGCTGCGGGGAAACTTGCAGCCTTCTGAGATGAGGGTGATTGAGAAAGGTCACACAATTTAACCTGTTTGATTGCCTTGAGCCAAATAAGGAAGACAAGTGCCAAATAAGGAGCAACATGTGAGATGAGGCCGCAGAAGTGATTGTGGGCTCAGATTTGATGTTGCTTTCTTACATTAACTATTATTTTATGCTAAAATATCATTAAGTGATAATGATAATGATTGTGGCAATGGTGATGATGATGATGACTAATGATGGTTTTGATGCTGAATAAAAATAATGGTTGTTATGATGATGATGATGATGATGATGATGATGATGATAATGATGATGATGATGATGATTCTGAATAATAATAATGATGTTGGTGGTGGTGGTGATGGTGATGACTAGAGTTGTTCACATTATTTCTATTTGTTTTATCTTCTTCAGGAGCATGATGAGCCAATTTTAAAGCATCTCCTTGACATCAGAGTAATATTCACTGGACCAGACAGCAAGGTGGACACAACACAATATCCTCAGCCAACTCCAATGGTTTGTTATTTTTTTAATATATAAATTTTGAATACTGGTAAAGAGTTTCCTCCACTTTTCCCTGTCCTAAAGCTTCAGTCCAGTGCCTTCTCCATTTCTGCCGAACCTATCAATCATCACCAGAACACTGCATGCTCAGACCCACCGAAAAGTTTCCAGTGCACTCATGAGCGTGGCCTTGACTCTCATTTTCAGTTTCCATTGTCAGTTATTTTTCACACAATGAGAGGGTTTGCCTCATGCCCAACCCTCGACTTGTAGGGCCTGGGTTTTTCCCCCAGGGTTTCTCTTTCCCTTAACCACTATATCCCATTATTGTACATTGTCGAATACTGTCTTGTGTTGCCACTGTTGCTTAGCTGCAGTAAAACTGTGATACCAGTGGGTTTCAATGGGAACATGTGACATATGACTTGGTGGCAGAACGTATAACTCCTTGGCACTTACAGTGGGACACCTGGTGACCCCTGCAGTGCACCCCACCATGACCTGTTAATATCCTTCTCCTGATGAAATGTGAATGGCCTTAAATTGCCATTTTGATCAAATCCATACACTAACCTGTGCATACTGTTTTTCAGTCCAGTCAAGAGGAAATTTTTTTTTTTTCGGCCATACTTTTCGCATTTGCATGACGCCATTAAATTTGCATATTCCTGAAGTTCCAAAGGATAGCCAGTGAAAGTGACTGGAACTTCAGGAACATGCATATTTAATGGTGGCCGTGTAAATGCAAAAAGTGCGGCTGAAAAAAAAAAAAACATTTTCCCTTGATCAGATTGAAAAACAGTTTGGACAGGTACTAAATACATGTACATTATTTCCTTCCAAAAAGTGTACGAAAATGAAATTTAAAAATTTGATCGAACTGGCACTTTAAAATAGTAACCATCTTTCCAACTTGAGTGAAGTTAAACAACCGGAGAATGTAATTTTGATCTCAAAAGGTCAAAGAAGTCTTGCTGTGTAAAGTTGTGCTGATCTTTATTTATTTTTCAGGGCTTTGTTCTGGAATACCACTTCTCACCAAACCCGTACTTTACAAATAGTGTAAGTAGTAAGGAATGGGACATTATATATTAGTTTTAAACTTACTATAATGCCAATCAACGTCATACATGTATTGCCCCCTCATGCATTCGCTCTGATGAAGGGCCAGCACATAATCTTTTTTTATAGTGGCTAATTTAGTTATCAACTCATTAATATTGATAAAACCAAAGTCGCCCTGACACATTCATGTAGCAGTCGGCTTGTTGGGCTTCCAAGCTGAAGATCTGAGTAGTTCAAAAACTGGTCTGGAGGACTCCCCTAAGGTTATTGTGTTGGCGATACACAAGAATACCAGCTTGTTGGGGGGGGGGGGGGGGGGGACTACAAATGCTGGAAATAGTGCTGGAAATAATTTTTCCTTTCAAACTTCCATTTTACAAAATCTGTTGGACATTTGCCATTTTGTATTTTCCCTGAGACACAATCTGTTAGCATACATGATGTGCTGTAAGACATTTTGCAGTTTGCAATGCATTATGGAGCTCCAGTCAGTAGCATTCCTTTGTTTTGCACAATGTTGAAAGACCACATTTTTTTTCCTGTTTTTATTTTACAGGTTTTGACAAAAAGTTATAAAATGAAATGTGAACCAGATGAAGAAGACCCATTTTCATTTGAGGGGCCAGAAATAATCAGCACTTCGGGGTATCTATCATTAATAATTAGGATAGGCAGTTTGCAAGTATGAACAACTTTGTGCTGTTTTGTGCCCTGTCTGCTCACACAGTACATGTACCCCTGCTTGAATGTGATGTGGTGATATGCAGAGGTATGAGGTTCTTGATTCTATGTGGGTAGCTCCTGGTTTCTGATCCCTTCTCCTGCCTCTTTTTCCTCTTGACATTTTGCAGTGTGCATGTTATCTCTCCTGCTACCCAGCATTTTCTTTCAATTCCCCCCTCCCTTCTCCCTACACATAACTGGTTGAAAGGAATTTGATGTGCCTGTGAGTATGTGTGTATTGGGGTGGGGGGAGGGGGTGGGGTGCAGTTCCCACTATCTGTACCACCTTTAGATTGTCTCCTGGTTTCGGCTCCATTTCTTTGAGACTGTGTCCTCTTTTTCCTTCTAATATTATGTAATACCACAGCACTTTATCCCTTTCACTCCCACTGGAGTTAATTTTGGAGACATGTAATGTTGTTCTAATTTTGAGTCTGGATGAAATCCTATGGTGTAACTCACAAGGTATGGTGGTTAGAACTTTTGAACCTGTGGATGGAATTCTGTGGTGTGACCATTCAAATGAAACTCTTTTGGAGTACTTTCTGTGGTACCATTTGTTTTTCAGTATTCTACAAATTTATGAAATTTTAATTTTTATTGAATGTTGATTTTGAGCACTCTCGGGAGTTAAAGGGTTAAATGTTTGTGATTTTTCCTGCTCCTTACCATCACAAAAATACCATTTTTCTCCAAGCTTTCCAACCCACCATTTTCCCACTGCTTCATGTTAGTTAAACTAAATTTTTATTACATGTTTTGTTATTCAACAGTTGTCCCATTGAATGGAAGAAGGGCAAGAATGTTACACAGAAAGTTGTAAAGAAAAAACAGAAGAAGAAGGGTATGTTAATAAATTAACAAATTATCATAATTTCCATAGGGCAAGTTCTTGCTGCCATTTGTTGACAAGGTGGCTCATTGATCCAGGCTTAATTTATTTTGCAATTCAATGTTTTTGTGTCCACTGCACAAAGACCACGTGTGACAGTCACTTGGGTTAACCCTTTCACTCCTGTTTACATCAACGGACATAAAAAGGTCATAAAATTGTTAATATTAATTGGTCTATTTCAATGAAATTGTGACACAAAAATGGTCTTGGAAAGATCAGTCCATTTCCAGAATAAAATTGAACTTTTAAATGTTTTGTTCTTTTAAGACATAAAATTAATGAAAAATATTTTTGGCAGAAGATCAGACAACACGATAATAAAGGCTGTGCACGACAGTTGCATGGGTTAAGAATTTATCATTGCTGTACCCACTAGTAGAGTTGGTGACCCAGTAGACCCAGTCTTAGAGTTGACTTCAACTTAAAAAAACTATAAATTGGCCATTTTGAGGTTGCGCATGAGACTGGGTCAAATTGGACTATGGGGCTGTTTTCGGGACACAATTCAAACATGGCGTCTGCTCAGGATGTAAACTGAAGCAGTGATCTTGTCAAAAATGAGTAGAAATGAACTTCCTTCAATATTTCCCTGGACTATCATCCCATTTTTGACAAGAACACAGCTTCAGTTTACATCCCGAGTAGACGCCATGTTTGAATTGCATCCCCAAAACAGCCCCATAATGCAATTTGAAACGAAGCCGACACAGTCTCATGCGCAACCACAAAATGGCCAATATGTAAAGTGTAGTGAATGGGTTATCACTGATGGGACAGATATGCAAATTTTCACTCACTCTCTCACTCCATCACTCAGCTGTAAACCTTTTGTCACGTAATGTTTTAAATTACTTTTGTTATGAATGCATTGTATAACAAGAACAATGTGAATCCAGTGATAACTATAACTAATTTATTGTAAATTAATATGAATATTAACAACAATAAGCTTAAAGATGTTTCGCATTTGAAGTCCTTTGATGAATAAACCAAATTTATGTCTTCCATGTCTTAGTGTGACACAATTATGCCTTGTTTGATATATAAGAGAAATGGACATGTTTATATTATGCACTAAAGGTCACTGTTGGCAGTGGATCTGTTCCTCGAGTGAAAATATATCCTTGCGTTTTTCTGCTGAAAAGTGTATGTAGACCTTAAAATCACACCATAAGAGTATTTTAAAAGATATTGAGCCATGTTTTTAATTAATAAACATACCATACATATTGCATTGCGTGTTGAAAAGATAAATTTGGCGATCTTAGTGAAAGTGTTAATTGATACAATAAAGCTTCCACGAACTCGAGTGGCTCCTCAACCAAATCCACCAGGCACATGTCTAAATTCAAAATTTCTATTTGACTACATATCGACACCTTTTTGTAAGGAAGGGTCACTCAAATATGAGCCAGTGTTGTGTGGAGCATTTCTTATTCACGAGTTGGCTCACACGAGCCTTTGATTTAAGTGAAGATCTCTATTTTATTTTCAGGTGCTGCAGGAAAGGGACAGACAAGATTTGTCAGCAAGACAATAAAAAATGATTCCTTCTTTAACTTCTTTGCACCTCCTGAAGGTCAGTGGCAAACCTGTGGTAGCAATAATGTGATAATTTTTTATATTCAAAAAGGCTTTCTGTTTCAGGCAGGGTGGACTAGACAGGGCCATCTTAGTAAGAGCAACTCTGGTGAGACCATGAGAAGCTATCTTGATTTTATGACCTATGCCTATTTTCCTTGTGCAGTCGGCAACATCAAAGCTTAATGACATCCCTGTAATCTAGGGCTTAGTACATAAATCTTTTGTCTCAAGGTCAGGAGTTTGTTGCCTGGTCACTGCCACCATGTTGTTTCCTATGCTGGATAAATTTGAAAATGCAACTTTATTCTTACGGTTAGGCCTACCATCCATACTAATCCAGTGTCCACCATCAAAGGCTGTGGATAAATTTGAAAACTCCAGTCTGTGTTTTAGTGTGGACAGAGAACATTTTGAAAATGGAACCTTTTGAAAACGCTCTCCATTGTCTCCAGTGTAGATAAATTTGAAAACTCCGGCTAGTTTTTTAACATCTACTGAAATTTGTACACATGAAAAATGAAACTCCCCTCGGATGGGATGCTAGTCCATCACAGGGTCAAAATAAAAAATACTAATTATTTTGACCACTTTGTAAGGTAATTTAAAGCAGAACAGTGACATAAATGGTCAAATTATGCTACAAAAACCACTGATTAGTACTGATTGATGGCCAGTTGGCTCCTAAAAAAGCTGTAATTTTACTTTTATCTAAAAAAAAAGTCCAGTGTGTTTAACACGTTTTTTTTTTTCATTCTATTACAGTTCCTGAAGATGAGGCTGAT
This sequence comes from Cladopsammia gracilis, assembly GCA_022457155.1. Taxonomy (NCBI): domain Eukaryota; kingdom Metazoa; phylum Cnidaria; class Anthozoa; order Scleractinia; family Dendrophylliidae; genus Cladopsammia; species Cladopsammia gracilis. Next base: position 1,742,228 of record JAJGOT010000080.1, on the reverse strand, counting down.
ATGGTAATAATTAAATATTAACCCATTCACTCCTAGAAATTTAGCAGAAAACAGCAATTTGAAGCCACTAAGGCATTTTCTGACTGCTGTGGAGGCAAATTGCAAGCAAACTGTCCAAAACGTTGTTTGCAACACGAAAACTAAGCTTCCTTTCCTTTCTGGGTCAAATATATTGACTTTTGGTTTTGGGCATGCACGCAAAGCAAAATTTTGATAAGCCTGACTTTTCTTTTTCGTTCTTATTCCTTTCTTTTTTTCCTTGTCGTTGGCCTTTCACTAGACTTTATTTATCTAGTAAAAGTTTTCTGGAAAATGCTGAAGAAGGTGAATTTTATTAACAAGAAGTGGCAAGTGGTAGGAAGACCAGATTTTCCTTTGATTTTGCCAGTCATATCTGACAGGTTTTTTGCTTGTAACTCTTTCCCAATTCACAAGATCTCTCATTTGGGCACTTTTTATAAGATTTCTTCTTTCTGCATGAGTTTAGTCATGAAAAACATCTTTTGTTGTAAAGAGGGATGACATCACAAAGGTAAAAGGGCCGTAGTCCTGTCACAGGCGGTTTCAGGCGTTTAAGGTGTCAATGGTTGATTTATTATTAATATTCAGTTGCTGATTTTTATAAATTAATAACTAACAATAAATTGATAGGTTTGTTATTAAATGGTGACAAAAAAAAATATTTTTTTTTGGTTACAGGATGAAGAAACAGAGGCTCTCTTATCTGCCGACTTTGAAATCGGCCATTTCTTTAGAGAAAGAGTTATCCCTAAGGTAATCTTAGGTTCATTCATCTTCTGTCACCAACCGCAGTGATCAGTAAGGCCCGGTTCAAACGTCAAACTTCACATGTGCCGAATCTAATGCAAATGAGCAAGAACATTAGATTTTACTCATTTGCATTAGATTCGGCACATGTGAAGTTCGACGTTTGAACCGGGCCTAATAATTGATAAATTCTAATTTCACCTTCCACTGAAGATGAAAGGTTGCACTTTCCAGAGTTTCATTTAAAAAATACCATCCCTGAGTCATTGTATTTGCCAGAAGATAAAAGATGAAATAATGCAGTTATTTAATTATGTTTGGATTAGTTTTTTTTTTGTTAAAAAATCCTTATTTTTTTCTTTGTAGGCTGTGTTGTACTTCACAGGAGAAGCTCTTGAAGAGGACGTAAGTCTCTCATTCATTATGGACTATTTTGCAACCTACAAGCAATTGTTTGTTTTTCTTGTGGAAGAGAGAGATGGAAAAAAAATTGCTCTCCCTATTTCTTCAGGGGAATGGTCTGATCACAGATTATGTGTTTTGTGTGTAATGAAGCTGCAGCTTCACTAGAGCTCTGGACTTAGCAGTTTTCCTTCCTTTTCAAAGAATGTGCTTCTTTTAAAGACAGGTTGCATTATGAAGCCAGTCATGTCCTACATTCAAGCAAAACATACTTGAGCCAGAAAAGGTGTCTGCCCTCAAATGCTAAAAATTCTTCAATATTCCAAGCTTTTATATACAGCCATTCAATTTTCTGGACTTTTCTGTGTCACACTGAGTTTTTTTCTTGAGTGTTTTGCAATTGCACTTATTCTCCTTATTTAAATGCCATTGAGCATTATCAGAAGCACCACAGTTAATCTAAAACATTTTGTTTTTATTTTAGTTTGAAGAAGAAGAAGAGGACGGTGATGAAGCAGAGGTAATGTATCAAAGTTGCTGATCAGCTAACATACCAGTTTTTCTCTCGAGTGAGGGTAACAGTACCATGGTGTATAATGTTGTGTTTTTTGTTCCCCAGGAAGGGGAGGGTGAGGAAGATGAAGATGAGGACCCAGATTACCAGCCGCCCCCGGTAAGTCAGAAATGTAGATAAGATTACCACCCATCCCCACTAAGTCAGAAATGTAGATAAGATTGCCACCCATCCCCACTAAGTCAGAAATGTAGATAAGATTACCACCCATCCCTACTAAGTCAGAAATGTAGATAAGATTACCACCCATCCCCTCTTAGTAAGAAATGTAGATAAGATTACCACCCATCCCCACTAAGTCAGAAATGTAGATAAGATTACCAACCATCCCTGCTAAGTCAGAAATGTAGATAAGATTACCAACCATCCCCGCTAAGTCAGAAATGTAGATAAGATTACCACCCATCCCAACTAAGTCAGAAATGTAGATAAGATAACCACCCATCCCCAAAGTCAGAAATGTAGATAAGATTACCACCCATCCCTACTAAGTCAGAAATGTAGATAAGATCACCAACCACTCCCGGTACCCCTGTTAAGTGAAGAATGTAGCTAAGCTGAGGGATTTGAGGGATCCGAGTGTGGTCAAGTCGCTTCGACCAAAGGGTTGGCTTCTCAAGTCCCGGATTATTGTGGTTTAAACAAGAAACCCAACTCCACATTGTCTGTCTTCACCCAAGTGTATAAATGAGTAACAGTGATTGAACCATTAGGGAAACTTGACAAAATGCTGGAACAACATCCCATCCAGGAGAGAGGAGTAATGCTCCTAACTGGATGGCTACTGCAGTTGCACTCATTGATGTCGCATTCTTTGCAGGATGGTGAAAAACCACAGGAGTGCAAGAATCAGTAAAGAACCTGGGGTTCTTCTAGAAAACAAAGTTATTGGGCCGAGAGTAGGCAAACCTCGTGATTTCATTGACAAGCCCCTTGGCTAAGGTCTTCGGGGGAAGGGAGGGGTTGCTATTTATTTGATATACACTTGACAATTCAATAGTTTTCAAAACACCACTCCAGCATTTCTAGTTCCGGTAAAATCGTGTGCTGTTCCTTCGCAAACTTTACTTTTATAATATTTTGTTTGTGCAAGTTATGGAGTAACAGATAGCAGCACACACTCACCATATAACTCGTTCTCCCGCATGTCAAGGTACGAGTCATTTTTTGTGGTTTAGTCCAACTTTTGTTCCGGTGTGTGAAATCCTGTATTTTTTCCGTTCAAGTGAAAGCTGTCTTAATGAATCAGATTTTGCATTTTCGCTTTTGAAGTGAAATCTTTAGAAATTTGTTTAATTTGTTATTTGGGTCAAGGGACAAAGATGACTCTTAAATCCCAGGCTCCTCTGCAGTTTAGAGCGATTTTCAATTGAGTGTTGAAAGTAGTTTTGCTATTGCTTTGGTTTTGCATTCTTGCGCTTTGTAATTGGCTAAAATATCTCACGCCACTTTCTCAACCAATCAGAAGTATCGCACGCGTTTTCCCGCGCTTGGCGCCGGCTACGTTTGTTTGCTTCGTGTTCTGATTGGTTTGTCGGATTGTCTGCGTCTGTTGTGATTGGCCAGTGTGATTACGTTTGGGTTTTACAACACTCAATTGAAAACTGTTCTTACAGTAAGGGTATTACATTGCTTCACTGTATGAAGGATTCTAGAGTTGATATGTGAAGATGTAAGTCAAAACAGCTAAATTGACATACATCAAATGGGGCAGTACGCAGCTCTTACAAGGTCTTCTCTGATTTGTTGAGAAAACAATAGAACAAACAACACAACAATGGACCCTAGACCTAAAAACAATAGAGCTGCGTGATATACAGGTCCAATGAAATTAGAGGTTGTTAAGAGCTGCGTGGTATCTGCACCTAATTGCAATAACGTTGCCATAGAAAAATAAAAAAAAAAAGCGAAATATGAATTAATAAGCTTGAATCATCACAGCTTGCAGCATTAACAAAGAACCCACACATTTATAGGTGTGTATTAATCGTGCAATTAACATAACGTGTATTCTGAGGCGTTTTGCGGCCGTTTGTCTGGGCGTTTCTTTCATTTTTCATTTTTCTATGACAACGTTATTACAAAGATTTATGTCATTAGATTTGGAATTTTTATTTTTGCCATTTAATGACATCGATTGAATAGAGAAGAAGGGACAATAATGTGAGATCCAAAAAGCATTTTGAAAAAGCACTTGTTGGAAAAGGTTTGTTTCAGAAGTTTATTTATTCTGAATAATTCACCAAACTTAGCGTAGACATTAACTGCTACAGGTGTCTTAAATTTGAATGTGTTCTATGCGAAAATGCTTTTCTCTTAGCAGTTAAGAAATTTGCATTGTACTGACATCTTTCAAGTGAGCTTATTAAGTCAATAAAAGATGTTACTTTTTGGAAGAAGGAAGTGTTTCTGAGGACTATAATTCTACTTCTCTTGAACAATCAGAATCAACGTTCTGGGCCGGGTTGTTCAAAGCACGCGGGATTAGCGTCAATTTTGAATCCAGTTAAACAACTTACAAATTAAAATTGAGAATTTTCCAAAGTTTTCTGCCCTTCAGTTTCGACTTTAACTTGTCTTCACTGCCAGCTGTGAATGACCTTTTAAGAACATTTTTGATCAGAGAACTTTTATCCTCGGTTGACTTTTAACCCCGGGGGAGGGGGGGACTCCCATATAAAAATGACGGGGGTGCTCGTCGGAAATTTTCGAAAAACACCCTAAAAGGTACCAGAATCTCGTTTGATGGGCGCGGCTCAAAATAATTTTTACCCCTAAGAGGAACCAATTCTAAAACAACGTCATATTCCGTCATTTTTTTTCGGCTCATACCTTAAGTACCTTAGTACCCAAAGCGGTACCAATCTACAAATTTTGACCCCTAAAAGGTACGACGAGCACCGTCATTTTTATATGGGAGTCCCCCCCCCCCGGGCTTTTAACCCGAGATTAGCGCTAATCGGCTTTCGAACAACCGCGCCCTGTTGTTTTTCTTAACCAATCAGGAGCGAACACCAGTGGTATGCAAGTTTTCCCGTGCTTAGCTTTTGTCATTTTTGTTTTCTACTTTGAGTTTATTATTGGTGTCATTGCGGTGTAGTGTTTCACGCATTGCACTTTGATCCAAAGGAAGGTGGTTTCATTCCTGGTCTCTGCGGTCTTAATGTTTCCTTGGACAGAAGTTTGGGTAGTTTCTTGGTGTTGTGGATGGTGCGATCACTAAATGACGTAAAACAAAAGATTCAAAAGACACTGAACAATAGCCACACCACAACACAAGCTAACCAACAATGGCTTCCACAACACCAAGAAACGCCCGAAGTTTGCTACGCAGTGTCTTCCCACCCAGGCCTTGGCGTTCAAAGGGTTTATAGCGCTATTCACCATTTGTAAAATTCATTTATAATTCATAAGGGTACTAACAAATTGAAATGAGCCATTCCAATCACATGGTTAACCCTGTATATCAGATGCAACTCACTTGTGGTTGTATCTAATTTACATTCCAGATACAACCACTAGTGAGTGGAATGTGAATTTCACAAGTTGTTTACTACATTCGCGTCCGTGTTGTATTGGCACTTTACATTCACTCGGCTGCGCCTCGTGATTGTATAGGCCGATACAACTCTCCCGCTCATGTAGTAAACATTACATAAATGCATTTTTCCTTTTCTGATAGAAAAAATTTTCTTTGATCCGCCCCTGCCAACCATCACCACAGAAACATTGACAACAAAACAGAAACAAAGCAGCGAGAACAAATCATAAGATATCGAAAGAATTTATTTCATAGCATTTATCGAGTGGTTTGAGTGTGGAGCTTTTCGCTTTATTTGAGTATTTCGTAAGAATACAAGATATGTCTTTGACACTTTATGGTTAAACTTGTACAATCATAGTTTGATGCCTAATATATGCAGTAAAGTTTGATATATTCAGTATTGCCCATTATGCTTCACGCGCCTCTGTTATTGTTTTGGTTGCACGGGAGCGAGGCTTCCGTTGTTTTCCGGGGTTTTGCTTTTCTCGCTGCAAACATGCAATTGCGTGGAAAGGAATTGTATCGTCTCGTGCTTCTGTTCTCTTCAAACTTGTTATATTAAAATACGTTCTTAAGTGTTGCGTGCCAAAATTGCCGCGGATGCTTGTAGCGCGCAATGCATATTGGGTAAAACTGGGTCTTCATTAATGAACTTTCCAATTATTTAAATTAAAGACAAAACTCTGGATGATATTCTTTTGCTCTGCAACAAATTTACACGACTGTGGTTTGCTTTGTTTGATATATGATTCTTTAATTCTAGAGTTCCTATACTTTTGCTTAACTTAAATCCAATTCCCCAAAATTTTCCTAGGCCTTCACAGGTCCGGAATCGAAGTACCTTTTTCAGACTTCACAATAAGATAACAAATGTGTAATGAGGTATGCTCCAGGTTGGACTTTTAAATGAAACTATTAAGTATGCAGCTATAGTGACAGAATGTCGTAATAGTAATAACTATTTCAGGATTATGAACATGTAAGTTAATACTTGTTCCCTAACAGGTGCAGGAATTTTTTGGTTATAGGAACACGAAAGAGTGCTGCGTTTTGTTCAGTTATTGAAATGTAAAAAGTATCCAATCATAAAACATGTTATAGCCCATTTCCGAGTTGCTCCTAGCCTCCTTTTCAAACCGAGGCCAACCGAGGATATGTGTTCATGGAGTAGGGTTGTGCCTAAATCATACCGTCCAGAAGGACGTCGGACACCTTATTGAGACTTATATAACGTAATGTCGACACTTAGAATTTTATTTTCAATAAATGTTTAAGTGTAAAAAAGAAAATCTCAAATCCCCACTCAGGATTGAACCTGGATTGAATCACACTGGATTGAACCACTCAGGATTGAGCCTTACATTGCCTACCGTACCAGTGTACCACCTAGCTTCTCGGGTTGTTTAGGTCTAAATTTAACAATATAAGCTGCTAACCCCAACCTCAACTGAAAGCAAACCAGTTACTCCGTTATACATTCCCATTAACGTGTCCGACCTCCTTCTGAGCTATAGCCTTTATCAAGGGGTTTCTATGTTCGCCCCGCCATTTTTAAAAGCAGAGAAGGCCCTCGGGACGAAGTTACGCCCCAAGCCCCGACCCGCCAATTTTGAATTGAGCAAAGCGGAGTAGGCCCTGGGGACGAGTATGACTGTCGCCGTGAGAGCTCGAAGCAACATGGGCCACTTTAAGGTTACTGTTAGGTTAAATATGTTCATTTTCGATATCTAATTCACTAATAGCCAATTCATCACTAAATTTAATTGAAATCTTGGTCACAATTTATGCGCTGTTCTTCATGATACATCGATGGAGCAGAAGAGACAACAGGCGAAGATCATCCCAAGTAGCTGAAAATAGAAACAAGTACGCTCCTGAAAAAAGAGATGCTGAGACAGGACTTCAAAAACGTTTAATAAACCCTTAACCGACAAACTGCAAGGCTGATTTGACTACGTAAAAAAGTGGACTTTGCGAGACACCAATATGACAGAAACGTCAGAAACCGATGCAGGGTAGCAACCGCGGACAGCTGTTTCGCCCTGTTTGGGGATCGTCAGCGCGGTGTAGCTTGTGGCAAATTAAGAACGACTACAAGAATGCAGTCGTAAATAGATTGCACAATGACCCGTTCACAATATCAAGTTCCGTACCTTGGAACCAACTTGTCACCCGCATCGCGCGTGCCGCATCACGTGTTGCGGGGAACAAGCCGTCCCAAGATGTCACAATGGTGTCTCGCAAAAACTGAATGTACATGGCAAGCCAATGTTAACATTCAAACGCATGGACAAAACCATGCTGAAAGAAAAACACAGCATATCGGATCTAGTAAAGACCTACGGTCCCAAAATATACGCCTCGAGTCAGTGTCAGAAGGTATGAGTGAGATTTGGGAGCGTGTGCAGTGGAATGGGGGTATTTTTAAATTTGAACCTGACTCGGTGGATCCCTGCCATATGACCACCTCGTAATCGATTATATCACCACCTTTTTTCGCGCGACCGGAAGCTTGGACATTTGACCACCCTTTGGAGTCCCCAATCTTTATTTTCTTAAAAAATGTACCCCGTTAATACGACCACTCAAAATGCATAACAGAATATACTTGAAACAAGTGAGACTATTCGTCAAAGGGGTCGTATTATAAGTTGACCTGACACCGTTTCACGACCACCCCGTAAATACGACCATTTATTTTTATAGCCCGTCACTGAGCATACGAACAGGATTTCACTATATTTTCAATTGTCTGTTGTTTGTTTGAAATCCAGAAACTGTCCAGAAGGAGGTTAGGTCCTGGCTATTACTAGAACTGAATATTTTGCTACCATTCAGTACGCTATGCGGTCATTACAAACCTGAATTCCAGCAATGGAGACCGCAACAATGCCAAGTATATAGAGATGTTCATTAACAAAGTCCTTCAACCCTGTTAAACAACCCTGAGAGAAAAAATAGATACACTTATTTAGAGTTTAAAATTGTCAGGTCAGAGCAGACAGATGACAATAATGATGATGGTGAAGGTGATGATGATGATGACGATGGTAATGATGGTGGTGATGTTGTTAATGATCTTAATGACACTAAAAAATTTACCTTGGTATGTATGTTTAACCCGCTTTTCCTGTTGCATGTGGTAGTATTTGCACCTTCCTTACAACAACTTAGAGGTACTTCTTTGTTTTCGTTGTTGTTTTTCCATTTGCTGTTTATCCAGTCCGTGTAATTCGTAGAACCACAGCATTTAAGCTAAAGGAAGTCGAACAAAATCGTTAATTGTATAGTGTTTTGCACAATCCAATTTTTTGCGCAATTCGATAACGTCATTGCAGGGGACTTCAATCATAGACAAAAGACTTTTGTTCTTGGGCCATCGTAGCTTGATGAGAAATAGAACACAAACTGCGGTGATAAACACATTGAACTTATTCATTTTTGATAAAACTTGACGTTTCGTATGCTACAACATACATTTTCGAAAGTGACCGTTGCAGTGTTAAAACTATACTTATATAGTAGTACACTATATAGTAGTAAACTATACTTATATAGTAGTAAAAAAATGAATAAGTTCAATATGTTTATCACCGCGGTTTGTGTGCTATTTCTCATCATAGACAAAAGAGTTGGGAAGATCAGTAGTTTTCACTATTATTCTCTTTCTCACCACTTCCCCAGTTACAAGGTTGTATATAACGGAACATGTTTAGGTGCGTGATTGTTCGCTGAGATCCCAACATTGAATAGGGGGTAGGACTCAGAAAATTAACAAATTATTTTTATTTTACATTAATAGAACATTGATGTGATTTACCACTGATACTATTCATTTTCACAGCCTTCCCAACTACTTCTGTCTTCAATTGTTGGCTAAACAGTTTTAAATAGTGGACAAAGTGACAACCCTATAATGCAAAAAATACCTAGGAACACCCCTGCACTACTCAGTGACTCCCTTATACATATTTTGATTTGCCAGTTTGTAACAACAAATAACCCGCGATCAGGCCCAGTTTTAGCGGCGATGTTATTTACTTTCAGTACGTAATCGATGAGAGACTCTGGGAACGAGGTTGTCGCTGTTCTATTTTCGATTCGAATTTCCCCGAGGGAATGGTTTAAAGTGCACCTAACCCCAATTTTTTGTTGCTTAATCAACTCTATGTACGTTGAAAAGTTGAATAGTTAAATATTTCTTGTTTTTAACGTCGCGTTAGTGAGTTATAGAGATTTGAATTTACAAAATGTTAATCGAATCTACGTCATCTAATTAGTATTTTGTAAATTCAAATCTCTATAACTCACTCAACAAGAAATATTTAACTATTCAACTTTTCAACGTACATAGAGTTGATTAAGCAAAAAAAATTGGGGGTTAGGTGCACTTTAACAAGCGACACGAAAATAGTCTCGTTGATCGCAGTTAAAACAACAAAACATATCATATGAATTGTGTCTGCTATGCTAAGAAGACTGCCAAAAACATTAAACTCTCGAAAGGATGATTTGAACGAAGGAAAGCTGCAACGGCGGTGTAAAGACGAGAAATCCACCGCCTGTGAGGCAGCTTAGAGTGAAAATTACTTACTCGTATTTGTAAATTATCCACGTTCTGATTGATAGATGAGTCGATTGTATTTCCGTAGTTGTTTTTGATTTCGTCCGTCAGCCTGTTCGTAATCTCCTCGTCAACCTTCGAAGAAACCGGCTCTCAGTACATACGAATAACTATCATCGTGTTAAAAAAAGGTAAAAACGTTTAATACACGTAAATATAAGAACTTTATACTGCAGCAGTTCGTATATTTCAGTTTCCCAATTAAATGTGAAGTACGATGATGATTATGAGCCAATAGACCTCTTTAGCTTGTTTGTGTTGTTTTCCCAATGTTTTCCCAATAAGTTGATGTGAAGTTCTCAAGGGAATTTGTCCTTTGTCTTTTCATAAATTATGCACACACGTGAATAAAACAACATTTATAAGAAACAGTTCTCTAGGGTAACATCACATGATCTACATTGGGAAAACAAAACGTACAAGCTAAAGAGGCCTATTCCGCCCCAAACAACTTTCGGACCCTCCCCTCTCCTACGCGTTTTGCTCCACCGAGGCCCCCTCCCCTCACCCTCTGCGTCCAACAACCTACCCTCTCCTCCCTCCAACGCGGTCCCCATGGGTAAGCCATGCAAGTGACCATAAGGCCTGTTCACACGTGCGAAGCAAATGCAAATGCAAATGCAAACGCAAGCGAACAAGTGCTTTTCACCTTGCGTTTGCGCTTGCATTTGCATTGAGCCCGGTTCACACGCGTGAAACGCAAACGCAAGTGCAAATGCAAATGTAAGGAAATGAAAAATTTTCCATTCCTTGCGTTTGCATTTGCACTTGCGTTTGCGTTTGCATTTGCACTTGCGATTGCATTTGCGTCGCAAGTGGTACCAAGCTTAATCGTTCGCGATTTCCCACATCTGTTTTGAGTCCTAACCGCCTTTAAAATGTTTCCGTTTTCAAGCCAAGTGACAAAAGAAACCCAGCATCCGGATAAACCAGAGCGCACGATTCCCACATTCAATTTTACCTGTCAGGAGAGGTAGTTCATAACTTACCTTGTCACGATAAAGAAAACCGAGGATTCCTGCTACAGCTTCCGCAGCAAATATCAGGAAGAGACAAGCAAAGAACTGAAATTAAAAAAGAGTTGTATACATCGGATGGCTCCTTTAAGTACCGTAATTTTAGTTTAGGGAGGAGAGGCTACAATTATTGGCTGTTTTTAATGGGGGGGGGGGGGAGGGTTGAAAAACGGAGGGAACTATTCGAGTGAAAAGGGTAAGCAAGTCTGTGGGGGAGGTGCGAACAGTGAGTGATTCCTAAGGTGGCTGGAAGTGGGAAATGGGTATTTTGGGGACGAACGAGCACCAAGTTAAACCGAGTCAAAGTTGTACCGGTCTTTGCTTCTATACTATATTTTCAAAAGAAGCGGCTAAAGATTTGGGAGTCAGCGAAGGGTCCCCTCCCAACTTTCGTTCCATTTTCAGCCCAGGCGTTTTGCACAACCAAAATGCCGGCTAAACACTGAACATTTTAAAATTCAGCACTGTGAGTCACCCACCAAAAAAGCTGGGTAGATAAATGGTTTAAAACTTCAACAGTGTGTAATGTTGGGCTCCTGGTTTTGCATTATAAAACGCGAACGAAGGACAGAGTCACCGAGGAAATATAGGAATATGGGAGTAAAGAGTATGAGAAAAAGTAGTTATGACCCCCTGTATCTCTAACAGGTAATCTACAGAAACAGAGGACTTAACCTAAGAGTAACACATACCAAGCCGAGAAGAGGGCGACTCTCTCTGATTGCACCACAACATCCCAGAAAACCGACGATCGTTACAAACGCGCCGGCTGCAATCAAGATTTTGGCGGGGAGAGAATACCCGCTGTTGCCTAGAAACGCGTCAAACTGTCCTGGATCTATCTCCGTCCATATTCCTATTCCCAAGATGGCTGCACCGGCAAGCTGGAGAAGAAATACAAATTCAATTCTTGAGTTTATTTGTCCTACTTCTTTCACCTTGCAATGTCTTTGATCTTTTACTGTATCTAATACAGTGGAACCCCGATATAACGATATGCCAAGGGAGCAGTGAAATTATATCGTTATATCGAGGTATCGTTATATCGAGACTCCCGATATAACGATTTATAATTGACCATAATTCAACACATTGATACACTGCCCAAATATGGTAAAAAAGTTATCGATATACGCTATGTCTACCACAGGGAGCCCATACAATCTGTTTGTGTAACATAATGACCGTTTGTTTTATAGGAAATGTATGGGATTTACCTAAATTTCATATTATAGCGACGTATCGCCAAATATAATTTTTTTTATATGTACTGATCAACGCTAAATAAACGTTAAATTACCTTATTTGTTGTGCGTTGTCGTCCTTTTGCCGTAAAAGTGATATTTTGAGCGATTTTGAAGGATTCTGAGTTCGCCGTTGACTGTACGTCTAAGAGAAAGTCTTTCTCTTAGACGTACAGTCAACGGCGAACTCAGAATCCTTCAAAATCGTTACGGCAAAAGGACGACAACGCACAACAAATAAGGTAATTTAACGTTTATTTAGCGTTGATCAGTACATATATTTGGCGATACGTCGCTATAATATGAAATTTAGGTAAATCCCATACATTTCCTATAAAACAAACGGTCATTATGTTACACAAACAGATTGTATGGGCTCCCTGTGTGTCTACATGACGTATATCTAGCGATGGATGTAAATTTCGCATTTTGACAAGAGAATGCAAAAATGACGGACCGGCCTCGATATTTTTTCTTCAAACTGTGCTTTGTTATCAATGTGTTGAATTATAAAACTATTATAGCGCTCAAGCTTGCGTGATATCGCCTAATTTTAGCCAAAAAAAAAATCGTTATATCGGGGTATTGAAATCCCGGCGACGTACGTTTTGTCACAAGAACGAGTCAAAGATACTAAAACTGAGAGAAGTATTAAATTACAAGGAGGATAAAGAGGCATCGTAAACTGAAAGCTGCTGACAGAAACGTTACAGATTACTGTACTCGATTCGGCTGTAATGTTATTGTATTAAATTCCATGTTTTGCTTAAATTGTAACTGTGTACATGCAGATACAGTAATATCGTTATATCGGGGAAGATTTTACGCTCGGTGCGGTAAATTCTCATCGTTATATCGGGAATATCGTAAAATCGAAGATCGTTATATCGGGGTTCTGTCCCATACATTTTACTGTAACTAGTAGTATATTCATCGTTATACCGGGGATATCGTTATATCGGGGATGTCGTTATACCGGGGATATCGTTATATCGGGGATATCGTTATATCGGGGTTCTACTGTAGAATGGGTTTCTGGTACCTTTTAAGGATTCCTTTAAACATTTCTGACGATCACCCCGTCACTTTTTCTGTGGGGGTCCCCTCCCCCAATCCCCCCGGCCCCGGGTTTATTTCTCGTAAATGCACGTCATCCTCTATGCCAGAGGTTTCAATTAATTTCTTCTTGCTCGCGAAAAAACCTCTGGATAGTCGCTACAGTACAGATTTCCTTTCGATCGCTTCTAAATGTTTTTTTAAGACATGACGTGAGTGGATAAAGATAGAAATGTCATAATCAATTCTCTGATGATTGATGTATAGGTCATTCAGGATCAATAAGCAGAACCGCTAGAACAATAAAATCACAGCGCACGCCATCACAAACGCGGCTTTTGTGCAATAAAAATCGTAACTAAATGACAAAGAGATGATAATTACACTTAATACATATCCGACACTAACAATAAAATCCGATTTTTTTCCAACAAAGAAACGCAATAAAGTTTAATAAAATTCGATATCAAGATGTGGTCTTTATACTGTAATTGAAAGAATGTTGAATTGAGCGTGTAATCTAGAATCTAACTGCGAACAAGTGGCGCTTAGCTATTGACAGAAAACAAGTATTGCGGTTCTATATTGTGGTTACAATGCGTGCGAACAATGAATCACAATTCGACATCATAATATCAGAAAATGTCAACCCGAAGTTTATGTTTTTCCCGCAATTTGCTTGCATTAAACGTTTTTTTTTTTCGCTATAATGCGATCGTTTATACTAAGTCGATAGACTACACTAGTGACATGTACATGTCGTTTCTGTTGACATTTTGATTGAAAGGAACCTGTTATGATGTAACGAAAGGAATCTTTAAACATACCATGGAATCCGCCTTATTTACCTCGCCATTAATACGACAACCTTGTTATTTCGGGCACCATTCAAGTTTTCGCCTAAAAAAATTATTCATGTGGTCATTTTATTTATCTGAAAATCCCGTTAATCCGTCAATCTGACCAGCCCGTTGATAATACGTTCACATTTCTATGGCATATCGGTGGCTCCGCTGCATTTGAGCAGAAATATAAATAAATGTGCATATTATCTTATTTTGGCCCAAGGCAGGAGTAAAACGCATCGTACCGACCGAACAGAACACTTGGCACAGAGATAGGGAACTAAGACCGAACATTTATCAAGTTTAAATTTCCTTCATTCACGGAGAAAAAGATCAGCCGAAAACATCAGTTGTTTTGTTTTTGAAATTACTTCTCGTTTAAAATTCAGTGAGCTCATTAAACCCTTCAATATGCAGTTCAGAGGAAATATAAAAAATTATTATTGGGCGCGATTTGAAGGCCGGTGATATTAAGAAAGGCCTGCCGCTGTAGCTAGCATGGCAAATAGAAATCTGGCTGACGCGAGAAGGGATTAATAAAAAGCCAGAAAGTAAAATAGATATTTGCTTTAGCGGAAATATAAGTCTACTTGTTACGCTCAAGCAAATTTCAGCTTCAAAGCGAAATGTTAATGTAGATGAATACGCTAACAAAAATTAACACATACCCAAAAAATGAAATTGAAGACGAAAAGTAGCGTCTTAATACACTTGATGCCACACATATCAGCGACAGAATTATTTTCAAGACGTAGATTTCTCGCACAAAAGAAAGACGAATTGGGGCAAAGCTTCACGCCGTGAAAGGGAACAAGCGTTGTTATTTTCCAAGACGTACCACTGGGAACAACACACTATGAATATGTATGCTTCATAAGGGCGTGTAACGCATTCACGCCGACTGATTGTTTATTTTGTTATGCTCCATTGATAAAGAACCAATAAAAATCCACCATTAAGGGGGCTTTTTCAACTGCTAGCATCCGTATATTGTTATTCTCAGCAGTTTGCTATTACCGAAACAAAGACGTTGGCTATCTACATAATTCTTCTTGCAGTTTTAGTTTATTGCACTTTTTTTGACTGACATCTGCAGCTGTTGTTCCTCTGTTAGGATAACCCTTGCAAGTATTATTAAAGCAATTAAAACCGAACAAAAAAATATAAAAAAAAGGTGAAGATGAAACGTTTTAACAGCAAGAGAAATAATTGTGAAGAAAAAAAATGAACGACCCGGCATAAGTAATAATTTTGTGGACGTTGGTTTTCGCCGCCAGATAAAAAAGAAATTCGTTTGAACGCTGAATGCTAAAGAGATAGACAAGAGATTATAGTTATGCATCAACTTTGGAGAGAGAACGTGGTATGCAAGTGGTATGCATGAAATCTCAAAAATGTTGTGGGCTTTTTCGTTCATGTCCAGTTCATGTCAGCACCCCTGATGGGAATTTGCTGATGTTTCAAAATAATTTTTGCATGTCATGTCATTTTTATTTGTTGTATATCATATGAGACTTTTAATTAGTATTATTCCAAACGTGACAGGTGGAAGGCAGGTGGAATAGAGATTTCTAAATTAATATATCATGTACGTACCCTTTTTTTAGTTCAATTCCAAACTAATAAAACATGACACAGTTATCGGAAATAAGGAACCAATTTAAAATTCGCTCACGTCGAAGAGCAAGCCAGTGAATATCATGGTGTCATTAGTATATATCAAACCAGAGGATATTGCTTTTTTGCGCGCTCTGATTGGCTACTCAGCCTAGTCAATCACCTGCATCTCGATCCTTCCAGGCATTGTTCTCAGTTTTGTTCTGAATTTCGCGCGCAAGTTTTCCCCCCATTTGTAAGAAAAAAAGAGTAACTGTTTTTGGCTGGCAATCCACTGGTTTGTTATACACTAAAACAATTTTTTACCACAATTGCCGCTAAACTCGCAATCTGATTGGTCGACGTGAGTGGTAAATGAGAGTCCAGGCAACGGTGCTGACGCTAACATCACGTGCGCTTGAAAACAACCAATCAGATTGCGAGAAAGTTATAGACAACGCTTGCTCTTTCTTTGCTGTCGCGTTTTGTAACAAGACTTCGATTTTTCCTTGTATTTTTTTCTAAATATTGTTGTAAAAAACAAATTTACACCGGTTTTCCTTGGTGTGGACTCTTATTTACCACGATTTACGTCATCACATGGTCAAAATTTGTTGCTGACTCACTCGGCTGCGCCTCGTGAGTCCACAACATTTTGACCATGTGATGACGTAAATCGTGGTAAATAAGAGTCCACACCATGGAAAACCGGTGTAAATTTGTTAAATTCACCACAGTGTCAGCGAAGAATGGCAGATATTTACCTTGTCGCTTCGCGGCTCCGCAAATATCCACCACTCTTTACTTCCACTTTCGTGAACAATAAAAGGTTTAAAAAAATGTTTGTGTTTGTGTTACCTAATGCCTTTAATTTTCGCACGGGTTTTAATTTACGGATATTTTGCGTATCGTGAAATAAGCTTCGCGAAAATCACTAATAACGTGTCAAAAAATCATTAGCCTGACATTTGCTCAAAATTAAACTCCATTTTTTTTACGGTTACACTACCGTGATAATGAATTGAAATTAAAATGATACCCGTTATACAGTGTAAACATACATTTTACAGCTAATAGTAAGTTGTCGACGTTACAGGATTTTTACGGAGTTTGACGACTTCGAAGCTCGAATTACGTGGATTTTTTTCAGTTTTTCGGGCATATTTTAGCATTTTCATTTTTCCTAAAAATTATACTATTTTAAAAATAAAAGGTTGTTCGGTCATGTACCCTAGTCCTGCTGAAATTATTTACGGTTACAAACATGAATTCACACTGTTTGTTGCTGACTCACTCGGCTGCGCCTCGTGAGTCCACAACATTTTGACCATGTGATGACGTAAATCGTGGTAAATAAGAGTCCACACCATGGAAAACCGGTGTAAATTTGTTTTTTTTTACAACAATATTTAAAAAAAAATACAAGGAAAAATCGAAGTCTTGTTACAAAACGTGACAGCAAAGAAAGAGCAAGCGTTGTCTATAACTTTCTCGCAATCTGATTGGTTGTTTTCAAGCGCGCGTGTAGCGTCAGCACCGTTGTCTTTACTCTCATTTACCACTCACGTCGACCAATCAGATTGCGAGTTTAGCGGCAATTGTGGTAAAAATTTTAATCACCATCGCCAAATATTACATATACCACGCTAAAAATAATGTTGAAGTTTCAACAATTGAGAGGTCTTGTTCACTCAAAAATAAAATTCAATGTGAAAGAGAAATTGCATTAAAAACGGTAATTAATTTCAACAAATTTAGACATAAATGGACTACTCTGTATATATGTGATTCGCAAAATTCATTTCGTGATTACTGAGATAGAGTACCTTGGCGTCTTTCTCTCTTTTTTTTCTCTCTCTCTCTCTCTCTCTCTCTCTCTCTCTCTCTCTCTCTCTCTCTCTCTCTCTCTCTCTCTCTCTCTCTCTCTCTCTCTCTCTCTCTCTCCTCGTGCCTTTTTCTCCTTATATTGCCTAGTTGTTTTAATATAAGTTCTATATTGTATTCATTTCTGTGGTATTACCGTAGCACTGTACAATGTAAAGTCTCTTCAGTCAGTATTGTATCGCAGTTGTATTTTTGTAAGTACGCTAGTTTTGTGTAGCAATAGCCCCCCACCAGCAGGATGCTAGTTGATCAATGAAGTGTTATACATTATGACTACCGTAATTATTATGTAAGGGATAATGCCCGAGCTCCGAGGCCTTCTTAAAAATAATGACCGAGCGCGTAGCGCGAGGTCATTATTTTTAAGAAGGCCGAGGAGCGAGGGCATTATC
Source organism: Cladopsammia gracilis (assembly GCA_022457155.1). Classification (NCBI taxonomy): domain Eukaryota; kingdom Metazoa; phylum Cnidaria; class Anthozoa; order Scleractinia; family Dendrophylliidae; genus Cladopsammia; species Cladopsammia gracilis. The sequence goes on along the minus strand of JAJGOT010000080.1, from coordinate 1,724,283 downwards.
CGTTTTAATGCACCTTTTCATTGTTTTAGAACAAGCAAACCAACGACTTGCTGTGAAATTTTCCTCATTAGTGACAGTAGTGATTGTCTAAATCCCGTAAGGATTGTGCAAGCATTTTAATCATTGTAATGACTCCCGTGGGCGAATTTTTTCTTGCCGTTACAATCAGTTTAGAATTGATCAACTATGGCCTCGATGAAACGCGGTGATGCGATGTGAAGCGCCGTTTGTGATATTCTTTACTGGCCAAGTAGGATACTTTGTACAACAAGATGGGTATAAAGTTGTCAAGTTACCGCAAAATAGGAAAAAGGAATCAGGAGGATGCAATCTTGGAAAAAATGTGAGCTAGCGAAGTGAAATTTTAATAGTACACTTTTGAAACATTTCAATTCTTACATGACAAGGGTAAAAAGTTCCTTGACAGTCAGCAGTAGTAATAATCAGAAATTTAGGGATATGGACTTTAGATTAGACTACGAGCAGTCTCTTTTTCCCAGCTTAGTCCATCGAGCGAGAAACGAAGAAACATTAGTGAACGGTAATGGCCGTGCGAAACTGGGGCGCCCCAGTTTCGCGCGGCCATTATCCATTCGCTAATGTTTTTTCGTTCCTCGCTTGATGGACTAAGCTGGGAAAGAGAGACTGCTCATAGTCTAGCTTTAGATAAAAATAGGAAATTCACTGTCGATAATTTTTCATTCCACGTTCAATGTAATGGAAAATATTGAGATTTTGCCTTATAGTGTCTATAGGAAAGGTTTATTTAAAACTATTAACCAAGGTAGACATAAGTCCCTCGGAGATACAGGGTGTATGTTGTTGGTCCAGAGGGATGTTTTGTTTATTTTGTTGACATGTTCATCAAAAGTATTCGTCAGGGGTGTTGCGAGTGCTATCCATGTTGGAATTTTTAATAAATTATGCTGATGTGCTAAATTGAGAAGATTCTAGAAAATCACTGAGGTGGAACGGTAGGTTATTATTGTGATCAGTGAGGTGGAACAGGAGGTTACTATTTTTAATAATAACCTCCTGTTCCACCTCACTGACCACAATAATGACCTGTTGTTCCATTTCAGTGAGCATGTATGCAGATTATTACAAATAATAACCTGTTCAAAACAATGAAAAGGTGCATTAATACTTTTTAGTACAAGCACTGACAATATTTCCTCCAAAGCTCGCGAGTACTGTATTAAATGTTTGTGAATTCGTGACAGTATATATTGACAGATACGGTAAAAATGTACCGGTAATACGGTCTGTCGTTTATTTTAATATTAGAGAGGATGGAGCTTCAAATAGAGGATTTACGGCATTTTACGAAGCGATTTTCGCGAATTATTATTATAAACTCCGCGGAAGTATAAAGCAGCTGGTGACCGACATGTTTCCCGCCAAAACCGCGGGTTCCTTCTCACTGACGCGGCTGCACATAAATTTCCCGCCATTAATACAAGTCTCACAAGATCGACCACGAGATCGTATAAATCGCTGAAGTTTCTTCCTTTTAGCCCCTTATCGTCCCTTTTTAAGGGTTTTGCATTGTGTTTAAGTTAACCAGAAGAACTAGCTTCTATTTTATTTGACATTGAGGAGGGGTTTTTCAGTGTTTTATTGGAAAAGACAAGACAAAGAGAAGCTGTCAAGAAACCCGAGGTAAGCTAGTTTTGTAACAACAAAAGCTTGGTGAAAAGTTAAGTTAAGCTTACGGACTTTGAAAGGTTTTAATTTAATTTTCAATGACCTTATTAAATTGGCGGTTAGTCAGTCTTGCAGGCGTTTGTGGAAGTTTTTTAGCAAGTTAAGTTCAACACTTTATAAGTTAAGAAAATGCACTTTAACCCAACCAAGTTGTGCTAAAGGAAAAACATTCTTTGAAAACATTTTAAAGCTTAAAAAGCTTAAGTCTCATTTTTGGCATTTACGTCTTATAGTGTGTGTGTTTAAGCTAAGCTTTCTGTGTGCATTTTACGGAACGGTTCCACACAACACTTCACATGTACAGTACAATGAAAAACTAAAAAAGGATGGATGTTCCATATAACCTTAAACTTCAAGCTTATAAGCTTAAGTAAATTACATTGTACCAGAAACCCATAAGTGGGTTTCTGATTGCACTTATTTTTAGTGATATTTTTACCTCGTTCACGTCTACCTTGTCTTTTCGTAGCTGGTCTCGGGGCTACACAGGCGAGATGGCAACTGCCCAGGCAATACGAGAACAAGAAAAGACAGTTAGTGTAAGACCTGCATTTTAGTTTATTTTTATACATTGTTTTAGCGAAACACTAACCCTCAAATTTCCCTGCCTCAGTTTGCGTCATGTGACCCTGAGAGAGACTGAAAACTCTCTGAAAACTAATATACAACCTATTCAAAATGGCGGATCAGTATTGCTTATAAACAATCTGATCTGTTACAAGTCATTTTGATTTGGTGCCTGATTCGTGGTCTTTTTGTGGTCTTAGTAAAAAGAAAATAATTAATTTTACATTTTTTTCTAGTGGTCGAGTATTTTTCCTTCCCAACAAGTAACAGAACAACAGTCAGCTTTATTTGTAAAGAAGCTTCTAGCAGTTGCTGTAAGTACAGTGCACCTCATCACATTTTAGTCACTTCAGTCGTATTTGTTGAACGTTTTACGTCTTACTTTGATTTCTAAACCCTGAATTTTGTCATGTTATTTTTAGGTGTCTAGTATAACTTATCTCAGGTAAAAAATATTTCCTGTTATAATAGATACTATTTCCTGTTATAATAGATACTATGGCGCAAGCTGTTGTGGTGCCCCTGCCAAGTGTGGCAAAGTTAATAAAATAAAATAAAAAATAAAATAAAATACTTTGTTTTTACTACTTGATACCCCAAATAAATGAATGCATGCTTTGTTAGAATTCTAGTGAATAATAAAGTGGCTTCAGAGTTTACCAATCGAATTGCCTGTTTTCATTGATAGAACCATATTTCCAGAACATGCGTTTGGAGACAGATGTTTAGAAGGTATACAACCACTGTTTACAGACTTTTTTTGGATGTTTGATTTCACCACAGTTAACGATAATCACTTTTACCTTCCACCATGGTGGGGGTGGAGTTTGGTTTCATGTAGCAGCCCGCACAGCCTCACCAAAAATTTTGAGGTGTACCTCTGTGCACTTTTGTAAACAATAAGCTCTATTAAATAAATGACCACCTTTATGAATCAACTCAAAGTTAAAACAATATTGTTAGGGCAATTGCTAAATTCAGCTTTATTTGTTTTTTGATGAAGATCTCAATTTGAAAATCCTCAAGGATGACAGTGCTTGCCCAGGTGCATGCCAAGTAATACAGTGGTAAGAACAGGAATACTATAAATGGTCATTGTTATAATTGTGACACACATGTTTCCCTATTATGGACTTTTCACTTTGTGTAAGACATTTGTAAGAGCTGGCTGGCTAGCTAGACTGGTCAGTTTACAAATGGAATTACTACCATTCCTTTAAATATGATGGTGCACTCCATTTACAGAGTGACTAGTCCAGCTGGCCATGTAGTTCTTACAAATGGTAAGTAGCTATGCATTGCACTGCACTTCTTATAATATGGACACTCATCTATGACCCCTAGGTGACTATGAATATATAGAGGTTATTCAAATTGTGTTTGAACTGACTGAGTTGTGGAGGCACAATGGTCTTATGGTTAGCGTGTTGGACTTCAGATCTCAATATCAGCAGTTGTAGTCTTGGTCTCCGCCATTGTGTTGTTTTCTTAGGCAAGAAACATTACTACACATTGTCTTTCTTTGCCCAGGCCCCTGTTGTTCAAAAGGTGGATAGGCCTATTCGACCTATTGAGCAAATAGATCACTATCTAGTGGATACGTATTAACACAATCCATTGTGTTATCCACTGGATAGTGATTTATGCAGTGGATAGTGCTTTCCACCTTTTGAAGAACCAGGCTCAGGTGTATAAATGGGCAATTGAGTGATCTAAGTAGTACTCCTAGTTGGTTCATGATACAAAAACTGGGTAAAGCTCCAGAAGCTCTGGCCATGTTGGCCACTTGTGGCTCAGGTTTGCATTTTTACCTACCATACCTTTTACCTGAGTGGAAGAATTACATAGGAACATTGGCTCTTCAACATGTCATATGGACCGAGCATATGGGCCAATCATTACAAGATCTGACTGTGCCATAGGCTGAGAGCCATAAGCATATTATCACATGACCAACTTGACAATAAAATCATTCAAAATTTTAACATGGGAGGCTGGATGTAATGAGTTTCTAAATGGGCCATACAGGTCACATGATAAGACTTGTTACCAGTACATACTTACAGCTACTGCAGTGAAGTGATGATACAAACCCTTAATATATGTACAAAATGGATGCTGATTTATGTGTTTCCATATTATTTTAAACAGGATAAAAGGTTGCTTTGATGCTCTTGATAAGAAATATGTAAGTCATTGCTTGCTGATACTTATTCATCATTTCTGATTAAAATGGCATATTTTTTAGTGATCTTACTTTTTTATTCATTTTATTTTGTAGCTTCGAATGATCGTTATTGGCGTGAGTATTAATTTCACATGTAACAATAAGTAACATTGTACTCATTGTACATCATTGTACATAGTAATATTGTACATTTGTAATGTTGCATGTTTGCATGCTGTGTAATTAAACTCAAACTTAATTCCTAAGAAAGATTATTTTTTGTTTGTTTGTTTTAAACAGATATATGGTGATGCTGGGAACCCTGATGTAAGTAATTTATGTATACTAACTAGTATTTCTGGTGTACTGGTGTAATAGTATTGATTTTACAGAAAAGGACTAATGATATTAATGATAGAATTCAAAATTGAACTAAAATGCAGAGAAGAAGCTGATTAAAAAGGAGATCAGTGAGAGATATATTTAAAAATGAGATATCTTACTGCCCATTGAGGGCCCCTGAATAATCATACTGGTCAATATCATAACAAGTCCCTGAGCAGGGTCCTTAAACAGTACTAATAAATTCCTCACTAAGAACCCTTAAATGACAGATCCAGATGTTGTTATTTTTGTTGTTATTTTTGTTATTATTTTTATTTGACCTTAGTTTTCCATTTCTTAGTACATAAAGCATCAAACCCCTATGCCAGCCAATAATTTACACCTTCCTTCTCATCTAGTGCCTGTAGTGATTATTTTTGTTGTCTGATTTAATTTTGTAGACTGTTATAGAGTCCTACACCTTTAAGGTAAGGTTAAGCACATGTAAATTTCTAAGAATCTGATTTTTTAAGGAAAATCAGTCCATTCTCCTATCAGTAAGCTGTTTTGAATCAAAATACAACAAAAAAGTTCTTTTTTCCTTTATAGTTTTCTTACATGGACAAAGAAGTCAGCATCTTTAGGTGATTGAAAAAAAATATAACTTTATATTTTGGCTCTTATTTTTCTTCTTCCCAAGTGCTTCCAGTAAGCTAAGTATCAGCTGTAAACTGTTCATGTTGTTGTTCCTAGGAATGGAAATAAAATTGCAAGTGCTCACACAGAAAGAGATACTAAGAAGGCAACCATACGCTTGCTAAGGTAAATTTTCATTTTTCCTCCTACTGTTATTTTCAAGATGTTTATAAACATATCATCAAAGAGTATTAAGTATTGTTCCACATAAGAACAATAGCAAACTTCATTGTTCTGCGGCATTAGCTCTTTCCCACATAGAATATCTTTGATTTCAAGAATAGAGGAGGAGCTGATGGTTAATAATTATATTTCATTATAAAAATAAAGAAAATCCATTTGCGTCAAATAAATTTTAGGAAATGTTCGTGCTTAACCAATCAGAATAGCAGAAGACAATAGCTAATAATTTTGCTTCTTTGATGAAGTTCCCCAAATACAATATCTTTTAAAAATTGTATGTTGTGCGATTGGGTCTCAAATTACTTGAAACCTTAAAAAAATTAGACAAAATGCACCTTGAACCTTAACTTTTTAGCGGTTTTTGTGTCTAGGCCAATGAGATCACTAGTTGTAAAACTTGACATTCCATCGTGCTTGACATTCCATTGCTGTTCAGCGCTATCCTTCTTATGCAGATCATTACTTAAAGTAGTTCAAGATAAGTTTAATGTTGAATTTGGTGAATAATTCACATCAATGTTATTATATAGTTCAATATAAGAACAACCATAGGGAATAATCATTGCTTAATACACAAAATAGATAATCTTACTCTTGTGTTGTTTAATTCTTCACCTTTAGATTATTGTTATTATTTTAAGTTATGTTATTTATTGTTATCATTAATGATGCAGATTTTTGTAACACTGTTAATATACTGTCAATACCTCTTGTATGTTGATTGTATTCTCTACAACTGAACATGGTTTGTGAAAAACTGAAACATGTTTTGTACCATGATACACAGTCATGTTTTTTAATAATTTAACAGAATTCCATGACAAACTATAGCTAATATTCTTACTTTTACTCAAACAATCAAACAGTTACTGAACTAATCTGTGATTTGATGTGCGTTTTTAATAACAGAACAATAATTCTTCTCAGTCAGACTCTTACATCACTGCCAGGTAAGTTGTAAGAGATTTCAATTGTTATCTTCTGTCAAGTTATAATATTTTTTTGAAACAACCTCGTCATCTTTTTCACTGAAAAGGAACATAAAACCACATGTCAGATTTAAAATTTGATTGGTGCATCTTTCATAATTACCTGTGATAGTTTTCATTTAATTATTGATCTCCACTGGTGATTGGGAAAGATAAGGTAAACATATGTGAAACTGGTATTTTTTGTAGTCTTTATCATAGAATGTCATTATTTAAAACAAGACGTTTCTTGAACAGTTCTGACATTGATATTTTGTGACTTAGAATGATTTAGATAGTAGTTTTGTTGCATGTTTTAAAAATATTATGCTCTTTTAGATGATGTGATGATGACAATGAAGTTACTGTACTATGATGAGGGTATGTACAGTCCTCTTGCATTCCCATTGCAGTAATATCATGTATACATACTTAAAGAGAAATACTCATTTTGCAGAATTTGAAGATGTACAATAAATGAGAATATTACATGTAATTCAATAATAGTAATAATAACATAAACAATAATAATGGTAATGACAATGATGATGATAATGTTCTTAGTGTGCATTTAAAAATCTTAACACATGGTTTACAAAGTAATAACAAATGTCTCTATCTAATGTCAGTCTCTTGTTTTTCAGTTACTCCTCCTGACTATGAGCCACCCGGCTTTAAGGTAAAACATTTTTGTAATTTTATATTTGGACTGTTCAATAATAAATGATGTGTCAGTAAAAATGTCTTTTTCTTTTACTTTCTATACAGCAAACACCTAATGATTTTTTCAGCTTTGTGGAGGAGCCTTTAAATATTAAAGTTGGAGATGTGTCAACGGTAAGGAAATGCTGGTGCTGTTATATCAATGTTACTTTTTTCTCATCGCAATTATTTACTGATCTAGCTGCACTGTAAGTTAGGTGCTGTTGTGGGTATCAGCATTAGGTCAAATAGAGCGGTTTTCAATTGACTGTCGAAAGTAATTTTGCAATTGCTTTGGATTGCTTTGGTTTTGCATTGCTACACTTTGTGATTGGCTAACAAATCTCACGCCACTTTCTCAACCAATCAGAAGTAAAACCAAAACCAATCGTGGCTTGCCTGCACGCGTTTTCCCGCGTTTGGCACCGGCTGCATGTATTTGCTTTTAGTTCTGATTGGTCCATTAGATTATCTGCGTCTGCTGTGATTGGTCAGAGTAATTACTTTGGTTTTGGTTTTACGACACTCAATTGAAAACTGCTCTATTATACATACTTACCATCAGTGTATAGTGCTTTTGTAAAAACTGAAATCTACTGTATACTTACCGTCTAGATAGTGAAATTTACTTGTACTTTGAAAACAATGATATATTGTGAATTACCTTTTTATGTGTGGAGGCACAGTGGTCCAGTTGTTAAAGAGACGAAATCTACGTCCTCTATTGGGAGCTAGCTCGTTGTAGAGCAGAGGTACGCGGGATCGGTCACAGCAACACACTTCAGCTTATTTCTCTTCTTACTTAACCTCTTTTGACTATATTCATCTTTCAACTGGTCTTCTTTCGACTACATCTCTTTCTTGACTTGTCCTCTTCCAACTTATTCTACTCTTCTAGTTTTAAGGCATGCATTTTTATATGCTCTTCTGAGCTTAATCACATAATCATTTACTTAACCAAAGGGCAAATGGATCTTGCCACAAGATAAGATAAGATCATTAAATCATAACAATTTTCTTATTCGTGTAAAAGATCATTCTGAGTTATTCAACTTAGTATACAATAATATTTTGGTCGCCAAAGGAAGGTAGAAGTTAAAAATACAAAGCTGTTAAGTCAAACTTAACTTAACCACAAATGTAGTTAATAAATTTCAAAGCGCTAAACTGAAGGTGGCACGTGAACAAGGATTTCTTAATAATTCATATAAACGAAGGAGATTGACAGCAAACGTTCATTTATTATTAAAAGTGCTACGCCACCCCCAAAATATCATTCAGCGTGATTTGTGGGAAATGATCGGTTTCCCAATATCGAAATCCCGAGGCACCAAGTCTCCATAAGAAAACATGACAAGATGTCCCGAACTTGATGCTATTGATAACATTTGCAATTTTTATGATTTATCTGTTTTTACTTTCCACAAACACCCACTTAATGGAAGTTTCTAGAAAACCTAAAAAATGCTGCAAGTCACTCTGTGACATTACCCCCATGTCAAGATTGAATCTCCCGATTCAATAAGAAAACCATTATTTAACAATTGACACAGGCGTTCGACATCTATATGTGAAAAAACTATCACAAACATCCCACAAAAAAGTTTCGAAAGTCACTTTCCGAAAAATCGATCTCTACATGATCAAGATAGAATCGAATTTGATTGAATATATCTCCGCAACTGAGATATCATTTGCCTTTTACGGCGATACTTTTTTCATATGTTATCATCGCCGCCAAATAACAGATCCACTAGAGGCTCACTAGAAACGAATGGGTCTTCATATTCCTCTATATGACTTCCAAGCGGTAAAACAATATTATTAAAATTCAGTTTTATTATTTTTAGTTTTTGATCCCCAAGAAACTACACTTGAAAGGACGCCTCTCGCGTCAATACACTGACTTCATCATTAAAATTCATCAATGGGGCATCAACACTTAAACTCGCAATAAAAATTTGAGAATCCTTGGAAGACTTCTTAATACTCGAACTCTTTATCAACACTGAGGCTATTATAATGAGGGTTATCACTATAACAGCTAGTGTTGGTATGCGGGAAAATGACCGCATTCTGAAGGTTTCGCAGTTTTTACGCGGTGCAATTAACAAACGTTGGCAACGTCTGTTAAAACAGCAGTAACATGTTTTGCAGAGGAAAAAATTTATCCGGTGGTTTTGGTGGAATTACGGCCTCATAGATATAAGGAGGCGGAAAACTTGCTTGATCCAAAAAAACGGACGATAGCGTTTGACTGTCATCTTTCCTCAAAAACTGGTCATATGAAAATTGTCCAGCAGGCTTTTGTGCATTCACGAGTAATAAATACAATAAAATACATGTTTTAAACAGAGTGAAAGCTTCATTTTTAACTCTTCTTCGATCAATCTTTGATTCGTACTCGCGCACAGAACGTTTATCACATGCCTGCCAAATATCATTGTCGGAAACATCGGAAATATCTTCTGGAAAATATGAAAACTGCACTAATTCGCTCACAATTGTAACAATTGGGGTTTCGAAGTTTTTACTTGTTTCAATTTCTGCTGTCGGACTACAGCATGCAACATCTTTTTCGTGAAATTCATCGAAGTCAACACCAGTTTGTGGTTCTATGACTGTGGTATAAATTATTGGATTAACGAAGTTCAACGTTTTTACCTCAAACGTCTCTACATTAAATAATTCGTCCGCTTTATCCTCAGAAATAGAAATTATCGTAATTTTTTCTTCACAAGGTACATAATTGTTCAAAACTGTGCAAATTTGAATTTGTACATCCTCCTTTGGACAATACAAAGCAGTTCTCAAGGAACGCAGTTCTTGTTTCACATCCGACAATTTGTTTTTCAAACTCCTATAAGCTGAATGCGACTGTAAAGCAACATTAATATTTGTTGTTTTAAATTTTTTTTCCAACGAGTGCTCATCATTACAAGTAGACAGTTGAGGCTGATCTACTCGAGGATGTTTAAACTGAAATGCTGGTACATGCGATGGTAGAAAATAATAATCATTATGATAATTACCACTTTCCACTATTTTGTCGACCCAATGTACATGTTCAGCTAATCTAACTGCGTCATCAAAAGATTTCGGCCTTTTCATCAATACTTTGCGTTTAACACCATCACGAAGACCGTTAACAAAAACGAACAATTTGGTCTCATTAGAAACTTCGAGTAGTTGAGATTGTTCTTCGATAAAATTGATATAGTCCTGTAAGGATTCCTCAGCACCTTGTTGTGTTCGCTCGAATTCTGCCCGTAAACGAAATTTATCTCCATAAGACAACTGAAATCGTAAAATTAATGCTCGCTCTAGCGCTGAAAAATTTGTGCGTACTTCTTCAGAGAGAGAAAAATAAAATGTTTCGGCAGCATCTCGGAGAAAAAATGGTAAAATTAGGGCGGCTTCATAGCCGCAGGGTTTAAAACCTTCAACAATCAATACATTTTGGAATCGAAACAGCCAAGTTTTGACATTTTCAGTCTCCTTCCCATAAAAATAACCTAACATTTCATAATATAACTGTAACCATTCCCTTCATAACATATATCCTATATCTGATTAATAATTGAGCAACGGTATCAGAAATGAAAAACTATGTATCAATTCAAAGTCATACTAGTGTGTGACAATGCCCGGCCGACGTTTCGACATGCACTGCGCTTAATTAAGAATAACATGAAGGAAAAAAGAAATAAGCAAAATAACTATTTAGACTATCTAATATAATAACACATGCCACTAAAATTTAAAAAGTCAACCTAATTGGGTTCTTCTTGGTCCTGAACATCGTCCACAGCATCCATGTCAGTTCAAATGGTCCGAAAAAAAAATCCTCTGGCAGCGTTAAGAAGGCCGGTATAACTCCTCGTCAGCACTGCGACAAATCGGTTTCTTCTGTTTCTGCCTATTTTTTGTTGTCTACCCGGTTGTGTCTCTAGCTGGCTCTGGCTCTGGCTCTGGCACTGGCACTGGCACTGGCACTGGCTCTGGCTTTGTCTCTGCCGGCTCTGGCACTGGCTTTGTCTCTGGCTCTGGCGTTGGCTCTTTTTCCACGCACGACGGAGATAAAATCGTCCGACATACGGTTTCTTCTGGGAAACTGCCCGGGTTTCTGCACCACTGTGAAGAGACTAATTTGCTCTTCTGGGGAACTAAGCTCAGCGGTAGAAGACAGATACAACTTTTCCCTCAGCTTTCTTCTTTATTCTTCAACTTCTAACTGCACTGTGTGTCACTCTAGTTCACAATACTCCTTTTATATGTTTTATGTTTTTAATTGCTTATACATACATTTAAGATTACTTGATTGATTGCGACATATAGTTCGCTTGATTAACATATAATTATAGCGAGAGTAAAATGTTCATTGCAAAACTTTTCCTATATGAAAAGAGTTGCTTAATAGTAAATGAATATAATCAGATTAAGGTTAAAACTTCAAGTTATATTTTGATAAAGTTGTATCCAAGTTATCTTACGTTTTAACAACCAAAATCACAGTTAATAGTTTGGTTTGTAGTAAACAAAAGACAACACCCTTTATTCTGTATTGACTCAATTGCAAAAGGTGTGCGATAGATAAGAATAGCTAGGAAAACCAAAGTTTCCCATGCTAAATTAATAAAGACTCCAAAAAAACACTTTTTAAAGATAATCTTGGAAAAAGGGGAACAAGTGTCAACTTTGGAGACGAGCTGTCCCAACCTCTGACTTTTAATTATAAGAGTAAAATATAGAATTTTCAGTTCATCGGTTTTCAACTGTTAGCCATAAGGTAAAATTACAAGATATGAAATAAAAGACAGTTTTAGCGTAAGGATGGGTGTTGCCTTTGGTTCTACTGGACATTCGGAAGGTTGCGTTTTTTTAAAGTTGTTTACACCAAATTCTTAATAACCTAAATTGAACATTGGTCCCATTATCTGAGGGAAGTCCCATGTCATCTCTTATCTTGTGATTAATTTCAAAGGAAATACATAGAAGTTCCTAGAATCTTGAGAGAATTCTAAATGTTAAATATACTTCATGTTTTATAGTTTTAACTTGCTGAAAAGATACAACTTTTTACTTACATATATTTGAATAAGGTTTCCATGCCAATCACATTGTTTTTCTTAACATATCTCAATTTTAAACTTTGCGTGTATGTTTATATGTTTTCTGCAATTATCTTATCATCACTTATTTTGGGTTAAATGCTTTTAATTCTATTTACTTAAGCAAAAGTGGGTTTTGCACTTAATAATCAAAGAAATGTCATTTTCTACTTTACTACTAAATATTCATTACCTTAAGCTAATTTCGTATATATTACTCTTGTGACACAGTGGTCAAACTTTCAGCCTGAAGGTCGGTGGTCCGAGCCTGGTCTCTGCCGTTGTGTCGTTTCTGTAGACAAGAAACTTTGCTCCATGTTGTCTCTCTCCACCCAGGTGTATAAATGGGTACCCGGCAACATAATACTGGGGGGGGGGGGGAGGAATAAGCTTGCAACGGACTAGCATCCCATCCAGGGGGGAGTAGTAATACTCTCAATCGCTTCATGCTACAGAAACCGGGTTAAGCTTCGGCAGTTGTGAGCCATTAGGCTTTTGAAGACTTACCTTATCTTACCTTCAGGGCATCTTCATTAACCACTGATGTTTTCTCACACTAATCATAGTAATGTATTTTCATTTCTTATTTTATATGTGTTGTTTGACTGATACCTTGAAACATCTCCAGCCATTTCATACGTAAGTATGCTGGTTAAAACAAATATTCTGTCAAGCTGTTTTCCTTTTCTGTCCTGTGGTCAGCTCATGTTTCAGTTGAGTAATTTTCTCTAATGTATATTTTAACAGTGTGAAGCTGCGTATAAAAACTGATTGCCAGCAGTTTGACATGAAAGAGGTCATAAGTGAGAAAAATGATGCCAATTACAAAGAAACCAACAACATTGACCTGGAACCGGTAAACAGTCCTTCAAGTGAACGTACATATTCACCACACGTCGCCCCTGAGCAAGGAGATGAAACGGAGGTAAACTCATTAATGTATTCAGTCTACAAATCAATAAGGTCAAGACTTCTAATAATCAATGCATTCTACCTATCAGACAGCAGTATGTAGTATAGCACCATACTCATAAAAACAGTACATGTTAATCTTGAGTCCTATACTATTGGAAACTGTAATACTTGAACTGATGAGGTTAGCCTGACTGTTGTGTATCAGGTGCCAGAGAAATATGGGGCACAATTGTAAGGACTTGTGTGTAAGGGGTATGACTTTCACTCTTGCATCCCCAACATTGTACCCAATGTTAAACTAAGATCTCCACCCCATTCCCCCACTGTATTATTAATAGTATTTTAATGTTTACAAAACGTTTAACAAGGTTAGTTGGTTTACGATGGTGCCAATTGCATTATTCCTATTAATTTTAAACTATTGTGATACTCTGATTTATCATGTTCTGTTTAGCTTCCTTTAAACTGCTCTGATCTTTTTGCCTCAGCTTCAGTCACCGCGTGAGAACGAACTGGAAAAAGGACAAATGTCAGAAGAGAACAAGAAAGAAGGCGAAAAAGGTGACAGTTTTTATGAACCTAGACTTAAATCTCACATTTATGTTAATTTTTTTAATAGTCGCCTGCAGATAACACAAAAATGCAACAATATAAAAAAGAAACCAATAATGTGTTCTTTATTTCAGGACTGGAAGATATGGATTGCGACAAAGTCCCTGACGGTAACCAAATATTTCATGCTTCTGTTTTTTTTTTTCATCTGGATTTGCACTTAAGTTACCCATTATTTTTCATTTATAATGAGAGGAATCGAGTGTGTGTGAGTGTCGGTCCGAGTTTGTTTAGCAGTGAATAAGCGATTGTGCCAAATGTAGCTTATAAAAATGGATTGGGTTTGATTGATGTAATATGAACACTTCTTTTAAATAATTAAATTAACAGATCAGCCTGGAGAAGATTTAGAGGAGGAAATCCAAGTAAAATGTCCCTGTGGAAGTGACGAGGTACACTTGATGTCTTTGTTCTCGTCCCCAAATCCGCTTGGCCCTCTTAACCGCTGGAGCCTGAGTACTCAGGCTCCGGCGGTAAAGAGGGCCAAGCGGATTTGGGGAAGAGAATGGTAACCATAACTCACGGCTTTTGAAGGTCTAAAGATGGCATTGTTTGAATTACTGTAAATAGAAATCTCTGTACAAACTGGACAGGATATCCTATGTGTAGTTTGCAAAACTCTACATCCTACTTAAAAAATATACACCCTACATAAGTTAACTCTTACTGTGCTTTTCAATAACACGCGAACTCTAAAGTTCAAAACTTTAACCAGCAGTTTTGTTTTTCACTGCCGCAAATATCATAGCGGACGTCTCAGGAAACCACGATGCTTTGCGTTCAAAAAGGTGTTGTTTGTGGGTTGCGATTGGTGGATTTCGATCCTTTTTATTCAGTTTCTGTTTTCAGAGGCCCAATGTTTGTCACCATAACTGATGATTGACGGAAGCATAAAACACAAACCTTACTTTGTCTTTGAAGTGCGACTCAGAGTTCGCGTGTTATTTTAAGGCGCAGTGAGACTGCTTACACAGACTATAGACGGAATAAATACATCATCTATTGTTTTGAAGAATTTTATCTTTGATGTGAGATTTCTGACCACCAATTATTTTACCCAAAATTGATATTGAAAGACACCAGCCACATGTTTTCATAGTTGCTACACGCTGTAACCTATCAGTTCTTTTCCCGCACGCTATCGTAGCGTATAATGATCATCACTATAGTGTTCCTGAAATTTGTTGAGAACTACTCTTACAATTTAAAGCCTTTAGTTATTTCTGTTATGATCGAGTAAGTTTATTAACGTCTCCAGGTTTTGCACTAAAATCTAATTACAGCTCTCTTTAATCCCAGGATGAAGGTTTGATGATACTCTGTGGAGTTTGTGATAACTGGCAGCATGCAGTTTGCTTCGATGTTTTAAAGCAAGAAGAGGCGCCACAATTTCACGTCTGTGTTGATTGTGCTAAGGCAAGTGCTTGCTATTGAGTCGAAATATTATTGATTTTATAACTTTCACCACTGAAATACTTCTTTTTTTAATTGTTTTAGGGTGAACACAGTGGTAAATGCACCGATTCCTCTTTGGCGAATCTTAACACTATTGCCCTGCAGGTAGCTTAAAGATTTCACTGTTTTTAGTACCATCGAATAGCCTGATTTACGATTTAGTTTCATTCTGCAGACGTAGTCTGTTCAGAGATGTTTTCATTATATTTTTATAAGATACTGGGGACGAACTCGTGCGTGAAGCGCGCGCTCGAGCGAGGAGCGTGAGAAAAGAATATTTTTTCGAGCGTTCCCGCGCGATCACTCTCGCACTTCGCGTGTACTCTCGTCCCTACTGCAGTGTCTGTGGACAGACTACTGCAGAGGTTCAGGTTGTGTGGGTAGGTTGATTGGCATTATTCATTCAAATCTTCACTAACAACTACCTTCTCCATAACGGCTACGGCTACCTCTCTAAAGGCGCCTTCACACGACAAACTACAGCTGGCAAACTCATGCTTTCACGCGACACAATTCCACACACCTGTGAAATGAGGTTGCACCGTACCGAAGTTGCAGCAATTAAACCTTCACATGTGAGTTTGCCAATTTAAAAGAGTTAGCCAAAACTCTCAGTTTTGGCAAGAATAGAAACAGTTGTTTGTCGCCAACATGTTTGCCAACAGTTGATGTCACTTTGACACTTGCCAATTTGAGGTTGCCCACACGAATCACTAAGACGCGTTAAAAAAGCTAGTAAATCTATGCCAAGTGTGTCCGTTGTAGAGGAGATGTTCGACTGTATTAATGCGCCGATTCTTATGCAACCGATGTTCTTTTCTTTCTTTTTCTCATTAGGCTACATGTTTGTGGCGCAGAACTTTGCTTGCTTGTAGCGAACTAAACAGGATACTTCCCACGACTTTGGCTCGACACCTCAGTAAGCAAATGACAATTATTTCCGCCCAGTACAGAGTTTAGGAATCCAACCTATCTGGAGTAAATAACTGTGTATTGTTGTTTATAATCCCCTTTTAGAGATAGAAATGAGCATCGCACAAGGTCTTGTTAAACGACTGGAGAAAGAGGGATTCATAAGAAGTACTCTAAAAGGAAAGAGGTACTGACAATCACATGACGTGGGTTGTATGTCTTTGAATGTCCTGTCTTTTTAGTGAAGCCACTTCTTTGCTATTCATGGACATGTGATAGATCGGAGGAACTGAATATTCTCGGAAGAAATTCGTGATCAAACAAATCGCATAATGTGCAAAATACAGGAAAAACGGAGGAGGCAACAAGGAAACTGCGCTTCATTGGGTTATAACCGGGTATTATTGATTTGCGCGCAATTTTCTCAACTTTTCTAGGCTTGGAAAAGTTGTCAACAAAAAGAA